>PVHT020000034.1:2633269-2739454 GCA_004024745.2 Catagonus wagneri
CTGCCCTTGCTCAGTGGGTTAACGATCCGGCGTTGCCGTGAGCTGTGGTGTAGGTTGCAGACGCGGCTCGGATCCTGCGTTGCTGTGGCTGCGGCGCAGGCCAGTGGCTACAGCTCCGATTAGACCCCTAGCCTGGGAACCTCCACATGCCGCGGGTGCGGCCATAAAATGACAAAAGGCAAAAAAAAAAAAAAAAAAAGAAAATGCTGAGCCTCTCCAGACAGCAAATAATGTTAAAATTAAGAAAAGGATAAAATCTAAGGCACTGCCAGGAAAATGTGAAGCCAAATGTATGACCGTAAAACATTTAAGAATTCAAATCACTATTCAGTCATACAAAAGGCTATTCAAAAGATTAAGGATACGTCTCTCAGATTCTCTCAATTTAACAAAAGGATCTCTAAGAAGCATAGAGGTTATCAAAAATGAATTTGTGTGTGTGGCTTTTGTCTAAGAGTGAATTCCAGTGTGATTCATAGGAGGCCCACAAAATGTTTGAGGGTATTAAAGCAGCAGAAACATTTCCAGCTTGGACTGAAAGGGACAGAAACAACACACCATGAAGACAGACCACTGGATCCCCTAAATTTTGGCAAGATTCAGGCTAAGAATATTACTCAGCTGCAAACACATTCTACCTTTCATGAAAAAGGAAGACTCAGAAGGCAAAACTAAGAGTCCAAAAGGTAAAGCCAAGAGCCATGAATTATTCTGATCCTTGAGACCTGATAAAAGAAACTCCAACATTTTAGACTAACAATATAGATCAGTGACTCTTTGGCTCCCAATCTCCCTTTTTTGTACAGGAATGTGTAAAGAGGTTATCTATGGCTTGTCTGTATGCTGGGTGTGTAGGGAGAAGACACCCTGTCTCTTTATTTCACAGGTCACAGGGATTATTACTCTTGGGTAATCCCTTTCCCTTAAGTGTGGACTAGATTTAGTGACTAGAATGCATTATAGGTGATAGAAGGTCAATTCTAAGATTTGGTTATGAAATGACTGTGGATTCTGCCTAGGTGCATACACTCTCCCCTGCTCACTCTTTTTTTTTTTTTTTTTTTTTGTCTTTTTTGCCTTATCTGGGGCCGCACCCGCGGCTTATGGAGGTTCCCAGGCTAGGGGTCTAACAGGAGCTGTAGCTGCTGGCCTTTGCCACAGCCACGCGGGATCTGAGCCACGTCTGCAACCTACACCACAGCTCACGGCAACGCCAGGTCCTTAACCCACTGGGCAAGGCCAGGGATCGAACCCGCAACCTCATGGTTCCTAGTTGGATTCGTTAACCATTGAGCCACGACGGGAACTCCTCCCCTGCTCACTCTTAAGGGAAGCCAGCTGCCATGTTCTGAGTTGTCCTATGGAGAGGCCCATGTGGCAAACAACTGAGGGTGGCCCCCAGATAAAAGCCAGCAAGGAACTAAAGCCCTCAGTCCAGCAACCCACCAGGAACTGAATTCTGTCAATAATCACATAAATGAGTGAAGGCTCTCAGTTGAGCCTTCATGCGAGACCCCTGGTTAACAGCTTAACTACCACTTCATGAAAGACCTTGAGCCAGAGGACCAGTTAAGCTGCACTCAGACTTCTAATTCACGGAACTATGATATGTGTTATTTTAAGTCACTAAGTTTTGGGCTAATTTATTATGATGATTATCGCACTGAAAACTAAAATTCATAATATTTACACTGGGTCCTTTTGAAAGGTTGCCTGTCCATTGTCTTCACTGCCTAGCAATCTTCCCAGTCTTAAATCTTAATCTAAGAATTCTCACTTAGGGACTTCCTGTTGTGGTGCAGTGGAAAAGAATCCGACTAGTAACCATGAAGACATGGGTTCAATCCCTGGCCTTGCTCAGTGTGTTAAAGATCCGATATTGCTGTGAGCTGCAGTGTAGGTCGCAGATGCAGCTCAGATCTGGCATTGCTGTGGCTCCAATTCAACCCCTAGCCTAGTAACTTCCATTTGCCGCGAGTGCAGCCCTAAAAAGAAAAAAAAAAAAAAAGGAATTCTCACTTAACTCACCAGGAGATGAAGGTAAGTTGGGGTACTGTGACTGAATATCAGAAAAGTCTGTATGTAAAGGCTTCCCACCACCCCCTAAAAAGGCAGAGATGCTGATACACTTTTCCAGATCTCTAAAGATGAGCTCTTAGGAAGGTGAACATGCAAAAATCTAGTCAAGAGCAAAAGACAATGATCTCTGGAAACAACAGATTATGGAGGTTCTCAAGGACCTGAAGAGAGGGATGAGAAGATTACATGGAGAAAGGAGCCAAAGAACCAACCTTGTAGTTAGCATTTGCAAAGTCTCTCCAACTACAGGTGAGAAATAGGGGTCAGGAATAGTTGAGACCTCACTGATTTTCTCCAAAGGTGGAGTCTGAGGTAAAACATCAGGACGACCTAAGTGGACGCCTGGAAAAAAGAAAGGGAAAGAAAAATCAATAAATAAAAAAGAAGAGAAAATAGGGTGGGGGAAATACAGGAAAATATGTAGTAACTTGGCTGTTCCTGACAGGAATGGGGAGCAGAGGTCCTAGGCAGATAAGGGATCAGAAGGAAGGGAGGGAGTGCCCCATCACATGGGGACCCCAACCCTGGCGCTGACCTGGCTCCACTTCCGCCTTTGTTGTCACTTGTGCCTTGGGTTCCCCAGAGATCGATGGCTGGTAAGTTATGCAGGAGTTGCCGCTGGGGCCTGCTCGCCGAGAGAAAGATGAGCCAGACCGAAACTTTTTGGAAGGAGAAGGCTTCACTTCAAAAGGGAAAGAGAGAGCCTACTTAGCACCCACCTCAGAAACCATCACCAAGACATAATAACACAACTTGCTAGCGTCCCCGACACAAACCCAAAGTTGTTCTTCTGCAAAGCAGGAAAAAGGGTTAATGTCAACAAGGAGGAGCTCTATGAACCACTCTTCAGAGGAGGAGACATCTCAGTTTGCTTCACCTTGAAAAAGAAGCGGAGAACCTAGAGTAAAGGAGACACATACACATCTCTCCCCTCCTACATGCAAACTTGATGGCTTTGCTTCTACCTGATGAGACGTCCCCTACTGCATAACTCCTTTGTTCTTCAATAGCATCCTTCAGTTAAACCAGATAAAGATCATCCCTTCGCCTTACATCCTCAGCATTTATACAAACGGCACCATGATGATACTTTACACTTGCTTATATATCACTTTGAAAAGACTTTGAAAGGGTTTTTCCATGTTTGTTAAGACTGGCATGCCTAAGTCCTCTCTGCCTCACCAAGGGACAACTAACGCCTATGATGAGAAAATGGGAAGGAGGTGGAATCTCCCAGTGGCAGCAGCATGGAAGATTTGGAAAAAAGAATACTGGCACTTCCCAACCAAAAAAGCTGAAGGAAGAGACTAAGAACATCTGCTAAGCACAAATGAGTAAATGCTTCTCCAACTTTCTGATCCTTATCTGAAAATTCCTTGACATTGGTGATGTGGTAATATATCCTTGCCTATCTGTCCATAAAAGTCTGGCTTTGCCCATCTCAGTCTGTGGCATGGGCCCTGGACATACCCACAACTACACATTTTTACAATCCCACTGATTTCTCAGAAATGTCCCTCACCTCAATGACACACGTAGGGATTCCAGGGGGAAGCACCAACTGGGAAACACGGACAGACACAGTGACAGACATAAGGATGGGCAGCAGCTCTCATGGCATTAGGATAGAACAGAAGCCTCTGGCTTTGGCAGTTCCCTGACAGAGGTGTCCTGTCCCCCATCTCCTGAAGTAAGGGAGCCACTGGAGGGTCATCTAGCAGAGGCCACTTACAGGGGATCTTCTTGAACACTGTATTGCACATGAAGCGCTGGAACCGTTCAGCGTAGAAGCCTGGGCGATGCACTGATACGGTGTCCTGCAGAGCAAAAGATATTGACTGCTGAGTTAGAAAGCAGGAGGCCCAGCAAGAAGACCTCTAGTCCAAGGGCCATTTTTCCCTAGGCTGAGACCCTAGCAGAAGAGTAGAAGAGAAAACTGAGGGGGCGCAAATCAGAAGTGAGAGAGGCAGAAAGAGGAGAGCCTCTGGAAGACTGCTACTCACCCCATCATGTACCAGAGCTTTCCAAGAGTGCTCCAATTTCTTAACAAACCTGCCAAGAAAAATGTACATCACACATTCGCATAGTTTTTAAATGAATGATCTTATAGTTTTCTATTTTAGGGAGTTAAAAGAGCAATCACAGTCGAAAAACTTAAAAAGACAGGAGCTCAGAAGCCCCTCCCCCAATTATACTGGCTTTCCAAAGATTAGATGTGGTAGTGCTTATTCAGTATGGAAATCAAAGCTGTTTTTAGGTGAGTCAATTACTTATCCCCCCACGGGAAAAGTTACCATGTCCCAGCAAGTCAGGGACAAGAATATTTTGTAAAAGGAGAGTTGGAGGGACAGATGGGCAAGCCTGGAAGAGGGAAGTAAAAACTGGATGATAATTTGCTGAATCAGGAAGTCAAATATTGTCTAGTCCTCATTAGTGCCTAAAACCTTATAGGAGCAAAATCGGGTCTAACATTTCCAACTGCTCTCTCACTACCACTCCACTGCCTCTTAGTTCCACAGGCTGCTAATACTTTGCACAGAACACAGTGATCCTCTTGTTTTTCTTCCACAGAAAAGAAGAATGTGTTTCCAGCTGTATCCCAATGTGGAGTATGACTCATCTCACAGGTTTTCCACAAAGAGCCAGACAGATGGTGTATTCTACTCTGGTGCTTCTGAGGACTGACTCAGCTTTCCACAGAGGTATATGCTATGTTTGGGAAGGTGGTGGGGCAAGGAAGCCAACAGACAGGCAAAATCAAGAAAATAAACCACAGTTTGAATCCCAGTGAAGCAAGTAGCCAGATTGCAACTCACTGTTCTTGCTTCAGGAAGAATATGGTGACAAACCCACTAAAAGAACAAGTGAATCTACATCCACTGTGCCCCAAGATCCATGTGCTCCTCACCTGTAAGACTGTAGAATGTCTATGATCCCAATATAAAGCAGCAGCCTTTCCCCTTTACTATTCCGAGCTGGGATACCACCCATACTGGAGAAGGCAAAAAAGACAGAGTAAGAAAAACTTTTGGCTAGCAGGTACAGGCCTCTGCTAACCTCAAATCAGACAGGACATGGAACTGAGACCTAAACATAACTGTCCCATCTTCCGTGGAAAAGAGAGCCTTCCCCTAACCCCGAGAAACACTTTGGAGTACATATTATGAGCTCTTTCTATCCAAATCTCACTTGCCTGCCTCTCCCACCCCAACTTCACCAAAGAGAATCTAAAAATCACCCCAACTCATCGATTTTAGGAACACTCCCTCAATTAACTCCGAACTTTCTTGGTACTTTCACACACGTTAATTTATGTCCATTAACCCTCTCATTTTTTTTTTCTGGTTGTTCTTAAGGGCCACGCCTATGGCATATGGAAGTTCCCAGGCTAGGGGTCTAATCGGAGCTACAGCTGCTGGCCTGTGCCACAGTCACGCCAGATCTGACCCACATCTGCGACCTACACCACAGCTCATGGCAACACCAGATCCTTAACCCACTGAGTGAGGCCAGGGATTGAACCCAAATCCTACACCACAACTGCAGCAATGCCAGATCCGAGCCACGTCTGGGACCTACACCACAGCTCATGGCAATGCTGGATCCTTAATCTGCTGAGCAAGGTCAGGGATCAAACCCATAACCTCGTGGTTCCTAGTCGGATTCCTTTCTGCTGCGCCACAAAAGGACCTCTCCCTTTTATATTCTTAAGAAAGCTCATTCTGTAGGTCTGTAGACATCAATGCTATAGACTTAAGTGCTGAACTAAGGCTACTCCTCCATCCCACAAGAAAAAAATGCTCTGAACTTATGCTCTCTCCTTCTTGGTGCCCCTGAGTCCACTCACTGGTCATCAGTCTCCATGGTGCCACCTCGTCGAGCCTCGCCCTGGATAGATTCCATGGCTGTGGAATAGAGAGCCTTTTGGGGGGCTGGTCTACGAGTATCAGCTGGATACTGTGTTTCATTGCCTAAAGGCTCTCGCTGCGCATGATCTATGTTATGGATTGATACCAGAAGGCTATAGTCCATTATCTTGAAGCTCTGCAGCACCTAATGAAAGAAAAAAACATGATCTGAGGTTTGGGAAGTTTAAAAATCTTTTTTCAGGATCTCACAGCTTTCCTAATCTACTTATCCTTTTTCTTTTTGCGTTTTAGGGCCCCACCTGCAGCATATGGAGGTTCCCAGGCTAGGGGTCCAATTGGAGCTTTAGCTGCCAGCCTACACAGCAGCCATAGCAATGCAGGATCCAAGCTGCGTCTGTGACCTACACCATAGTTCACAGCAACACCAGATCCTTAACTCACTGAACGAAGCCAGGGATCAAACCACAACCTCACAGTTCCTAATCAGATCGTTTCCGCTGTGCCGCACCAGAAACTCCCTTGATCTACTTATTCTTAACAGTGAAACTCCACAGCTAACCACAGGATTATCCTTTGCTCCTCCTACTCCTTGGAGAAGTGTGTATTAACCTCCTCTGGTTAGCCCTCACTGATATCCCTTCAGCTTTCCTTCACTGGAGTAGAGATAAATCACGCCACAGCCTAGGCTACATGATCCTCTTTGTTCTTTCCTTGTATCTCTTCATGAAAAGAGCATTACACTGGAGTTTTCCGGTGGCTCAGCAGGTTAAGGACCTGGCACTGTCACTGCTATAGTTTGGGTTCAGTCCCTGGCCTGGGAACTTCTGCATGCTACAGGCACAGCCAGGAAAAAAAAATGGAGCACCATATTCTCGATGAAACAAGGAATACGTATCTGTGCTCTAAAGAATCCAAAAGGAGGGCCTGGTAAAAGTACACTTAGTGACAAAACAGATCTGTTTTAGAACCTTATACTACTAGCTTCAATTCAGTTCAGTATTTGCTGAGTCCTTACCATCTGTAGGCACTGTGCCTGCTTACGGGGGTACAAAGATAGCTTCTGTCCTCAAGGATATTATAATTTAAGAAGGGGGAAGTTCCCCTCGTGGCTCAGTGGTTAACAAATCTGACCAGTATCCATGAGGACACAGGTTCAATCCCTGGCCTCACTCAGTGGGTTAAGGATCTGGTGCTGCCATGATCTGTGGTGTAGGCCAGGGGCTACAGCTCCGATTCAACCCCTAGCCTGGGAACCTCCATATGCCATGGGTGTGGCCCTAAAAAAACAAAAAGGACAAAATAATTTAAGAAGGGGAACAAATGTAAAAATTAATACAATACAGTCTAATACATATAACAGTGGAAGTGCATACATGATTGAGGAATAATACAGAGGAGATTGGGAAATGATACATAAATAGGTTTATGAGCCACAGATTAGATAGAAAGTAAATGCAAGTAAATACAGGAAGGAAAGAATAACGCCAGGCCTGGAGGCAAGAAACAGCAGGCTACATGCAGGGAGGTATAATCTGGTGTTGCTAGAACATAAAATGCAAAGGATAGCTGTTTGGCACATTAGAGAGGATGGTAGGGGAAAGAGAATGACAGGCCGGAAATGTCATATTAAGGATCACGGATTGTCTCCTACAGTTCTCAACCTGTTATAACTCCAACAGTTCCAGTAGCTCACTTTGGTAATGCAGCTCAACCAAGGGTGTTTTGGTAAGTGGGTAGAGTAAGGGATAAAATTACTGGTCTGATTCTTATTCATAGTTTGAAAAACCCCTCTGGCTCCACTAAATCTCCAGTCCTCATAACTGAAAGAGCTAAACTAAAATAAGCATTATCATGGAAGTAAATGCAGAGTAAGCAAAGAAAGGCAAGGATGGACAACATTATCGATTGCATATAAAATGATGATTCTACAAAAGCTGCTTTCAAAGACAAAAAAAAAAAAGGGGGGGGAGTTCCTTTGTGGCACAGTGGGTTAGGATCCAGCATTGTTACTGCAGAGGCTCAGATCTTCCACACACCACAGGTGCGGCCAAAAAACCAAAGCAAACAAAGAAACAACCCAAAACCAGGTATGGAAAAATCAGCAGGGAAAGACGTCACAAAAACCAAAAGATGTTAAGAAAGTGGAAACAATCAACTCTCAAACACAGCAGAAAATTCAAAGAACTGAAAAGTACTCTGTTTAGGATCTAGGTGGTCACCAGAGAGAGCAGTTCAACTGAAATGGTAAGAGCAAAAGCCAGGATACAGTGTTGAGGCAGGAATAGAAGAGAAGGGAAAGGAGAAATGGAAGCACCATTAGAGGAAAAAAATACTCCTAACTTTAAAATTAAAAAGAGATAATTCTTTATGTAGACAGAAAATAGAAGCCAAAGCCAGAAGACAGAAAGAAAGTAAGTGATGAAGAAGGCTCCTAAAGGAACAGGAGGAAGTGGATCTAGATCACAAAAGGGACTGACCTGGAATAGGCCACCAAGCTGGGAAGAAAATATAGATTAAGGATGGTTAAGTGTCGGAGTTCCCGTCGTGGCTCAGTGGTTAATAAATCCAACCAGGAACCATGAGGTTGTGGGTCTGATCCTTGGCCTCGGTCAGTGGGTTAAGGATCCGGCGTTGCCGTGAGCTGTGGTACAGATTGCAGACGTGGCTTGGATCCAACGTTGCTGTGGCTGTGGCGAAGGCTGGCGGCTACAGCTGATATTAGACCCCTTGCCTGGGAACCTCCATATGGTGCAAGTGCGGCCCTAGAAAATGCAAAAAAAAAAAAAAAAGACGGTTAAGTGTAGATCTATTTATAAACTGCTGATGGGGGAGTTCCCACTGTGGCTCAGTAGTTAACGAATCTGACTAGGAACCATGAGGTTGTGGGTTCGATCCCTGGCCTTACTCAGTGGGTTAAGGATCCGGCGTTGCTGTGAGCTGTGGTGTAGGCTGCAGATGTGGCTCGGATCCCGTGTTGCTGTGGTGAAGGCTGGCAGCTGCAGCTCTTGATTAGACCCCTAGCCTGGGAACCTCCATATGCTGCAAGTGCGGCCCTAGAAAAGGCAAAAAGACAAAAAAATTAAATAAATAAATAAATTGAACAAAGGGATAGTACAGAATAGAAGGTTGAGGAAGTTTGTTGAAAAAGAAGGCTGGGGTTGAGAGTTAGAAAATTATTTGAAGAGGGTGCCTATCATTTGCAGTCTTTGAGAGGAATAGGAAATAGATTGATAAGCAATACTGGGAGTCCAGGTGGCCACTGGATTATTACAAATTCGTAGAGATGCCAGTATACACAGTGGTGTGATTTTTTTTTTTTTTTTTTACAGCAGCACTCCACATCTGAGGTATAAATTTGGATTTGCCAGGCAGGACCAAAATCTGAGGAATGAGTGTGCTGATATGAAAATAAGGAGAATGTATGATTATGAGGCCCAGGACAGGTACAGAAATTAATGAACACAGGAAGGGGAGTTAGATAAACATGGAGAAAATAAAAATGTAAAGGCATAGCAATGATCTAATGCAAAATGATTTTATTTTGCATTTTAGGGCTGCACCCGTGGCATATGGGAAGTTCCCAGGCTAGGGGTTGAATTAGAGCTGCAGCTGCCGGCCTATGCCACAGCCACAGCAATTTGGGATCCAAGCAGAGTCTGCAATGTACACCATAGCTCAAAGCAGCTTAACCCGCTGAGTGAGGCCAGCGATCGAACCTGCACTCTCATGGATACTAGTTGGATTCATTTCTGCTGAGCCATGACGGGAACTCCAATAAAACTATTTTAAATGAAGTCCAGGGCATATGGAGCGAAGGAACAGAGTTCCATCTCCCATAGATTTAGATGCCTAAGAACAAGCTATCTGTTCCAGTGACAGCTGAGGCTGTCAGTGTGGTCTCAGTGAGGTTTCTGGTGCCCAAGAAAGAAGAAAATATGACAAACTCACCAAACAGTCACGCTGCAGGGTCTTGCATAGAGCGTTATACATGTCAGCATCCAAAAAGAGACCATCGGGGATGTCCTGTAAGAAGTCCAGGTCTTTCAGGGTGGGGAGAGGCTTCTCTCGCTCTTTCTGAGAAGCCCGCCTTTTGTAGGTTGAACCCTTGAGGTCATATTTGATATGCATCTTGACTGACCGTGGTAAGAGATTATTCATCACCACAATTCGAATGTTCTTACCACCTGCCTGCACACAGTACAGTCCATAGAACTTAGGCAGCAAAGTCCGAGGGTTCTGGTTGAGGTTCTGAGGGCAAGAAAGTAAAAAGAAGTAGGAGGGCAAATTAGTAGGGGTTTTTTGTTTGTTTGTTTGTTTTTGTCCTTTTAGGGCCAAACCCTCAGAGATAGGCTGCAGTGCGGTGGGGAAAACACTCCTTTCTTTGTCAAGTTAGTAGATTTTCGGTGAAACTCAGGGCAAAAGCTGCTACCCACCTTCGCCTGCTACATGGGAACCCGATGCAATCTGCCTACCTGTAAGCCCACACCATATTTATTTAAAGCATCTATCTCAATAATGGGATCACCACCAAGCTGAGCCACAGACCTCCAATATAATAGACAGCCAGGATACTAAATGATGAATATATTGAATGATGAATATATTTCTTCAAAGAGGTTTAAGAGAAGTACTGAAAAAATCTCAAGCCTTAGCCTTCTGTATAGTATATTTTACAAGTATGAAGGGAGGCAAAGCAGAGTTCCCAAACTTCTCCAGAACCTCCAAGAGATATCAGTCAGCATAAAAATGAAGAAGGTACTATCAAGGGAAGGAACCAACTTCATTCCCTAATCTAGGAGCTGGACTAAGAATGGAAAATAAAGTCATCATTGAATCTTGCCTTTGGGTAGAAGGGTCTAAGATATATAATCCTTAAAATAGGACAGATAAAACCCCCTTTAGCCACAGAGAGGCAAAAGAGATAGAATCAAAAGCATAAAAATGAACTACAGTCTTAAGACAGAAGTGCTGACACTGTTTGGCCCTGCTGATGACAGTCTCCCCAGCCCTGTTCACAAGTGGAATGGGCAGCACTGGCAGCCAATGATTTTCTCCCCCTTACCATGTAATATCCTGGAAGCAGCTTCTGCAGAAACTCCGCCTCTTTGTGCTGGACTGTTTTAATGATGAATTCGTCATCACTGGACACGTAGAAGAGGGAACCACTAGCCCCAGAGTTGCAGAGTTCAATCAGCGGCTCACTGCAGAGGGAGTACTGGGGCCCGGAGAGAAGAGAGCAAGAGGTTCAGAGATACCAGAGCATGCCCAACCAGAAATCAACTACAGATGAAAACGTTTTCCAAAGAAACACTAGAGGGAGCTCTCTGGTGGCTCAGTGGGTTAAAGACCATGTTGCCACTGCTGTGGCCCAGGAAGTTCCACATGCCACGGATTTGACAACAAACAAACAAACGACAACAACACTAGAGTGTGGAGAGAGGATCTGCCTTTGGAACTATCCTTCTGACACTGGAGTCCCAGGGTCCTGAGACCCAGAAGCTTACCAAGTAATCATCAGGCCGGATACCAAATAACTCCCGAAAATAGCGGAAGGCAACCGGTGCGTAGGTCTTGAACCGAAAGTCATTGTAGTGATGAGCAGGGGTCAGGTTACTCCCTTCACTGTGGGTTTAAATAGAAGACATAACTTTCCAGTCCCTGTCATCTAGGGAACCCACACCCTGGGAAGACACTCAGTCACCCATAGGCAGGTCAATACACTCCTCCTCAAAGAACCCAAGGGAATGGATGAGTCGGTTACATAATGGGACAAAGGAACAACATGGGGAATAAGACACGGGCACAGGGAATCAGATTACATCCTACCCAATGCATTGAATTGTTTTTTAGGGCTCAGTCCACAGGCCAGAAGGCTCATGGAAGCATCCAAAGGACAGCATCTGCTTTCCAAATTCTCCAGACCCATTATCACCCTGATTAAAACCAGGTAAAGGACTGGATGCATGCCTAAATTAGACATAAACTCCTAAAATGCCCTGATGTTGGTATGAAAAAGCCACATTTTCCAGGACATTCCCTTGAACATTAATCTCTGTACCTTGGGAAGAAGATACTCTCCACCACATAGAAGTCCTGCATGAGGACATCGCGTTCTGGTTTGGTACTCAGACTCCCCACAGTGTGCGTAATGCCTAACTGGATGGCACCTTTTAAGGCTGATGAGGTTGTCTGAAAAACAAAAGAAAAAAAGAGGAAAGTCTGTAGTATTAAATCTGATCACTGCAATAAAAACTCAGGAGAGAAGGACCAGAAGGGGCACTGGAAAGCAAATGTCTTCCTAGCAGTTCAGACTAAACCGGGGCAATCCAGTTTCCGCATCCCCATGCTCCACACGGCAGTTAAGCCTGCAAAGATAGGAAGGACATGAAGACACAGAGTAGCAAAGGTGGGACTGTCTGAGCCAGCCTTGGCTAGGCAAGTATTCCCTCCTATCCATATCTATATTTGGAAGATACACTGTATTGAGAGAATAATGTTAGGTTTCACTGTAAAAGTTCCTGCCCACAGAGTACAGGGGGCCCTTCAAACATTTTATTCATCTGATACAGCATGTAACTAAAATTAACTGATATTCTGACTATCTGGCTTCTGAAGTTTCAGTCCTCTGAGGCAAGGCCTGACTGGTGTTCCAAGGACAACAGTGACCAAAAAAAAAAAAATGCTGGAGAAGAAAGCCTGAAGGACTCAAATTAGTTCTAAGAGAAGTATTTAGATTTAAAATTATCAATACTATGGTCAAAACGCAAATACAAGACCCCCTCTTGTAATCCAGGATTCCAATGTCGTGGGAAAATGTCGTATTATCTAGATCTGTGCTGTCCAACATAATAGCTACCAGCCCCACTTTAAAGTTAATTAAAATTTAATTTAATTCAAAAATCACTTCTTCCGTCTTACTACATTCAGGTATGACTATGGCTACCACATTAAATAACACAGATATAGCACATTTCCATCACTTAGAAAGTTCTATTGGACAATCTTGTTCTAAGTGATCCCCCTTATGCCCACCCTCACCAGCTATTAACTTGTATTTCCATCTAGTCCTCATTAGGCATTAAAATCATAAGTATTTTTTTAAGTGTTTGCCTCACCAATTAGACTAGAAACTCATCTTTTTGTCTTGGTGTTCAGAACATAAAAAGAGCTCAATAGGGAATTCTCCTGTGCCACAGTGGTTGGGGATCTGGCAATGTCGCTGCAGTGGCTTGAGTAGCTACTGTACATAGGTTCCATTCCTGGCCTGGGAATTCTTATATGCTGTGGTTGCAGTAAAAGACAAAAAAAAAAAGGAAAGAAAGAAAGAAGAAAAGCTGAAGTTCCCATTGTGGCCGCTGTGGCTCAGCAGTAACAAATCTGACTAGTATCCATGGGGACGCATGTTTGATCCCTGGCCTTGCTCGGTGGGTTAAAGATTCAGTGTTGCCGTAAGCTGTGGTGTAAGTCATAGATGTGCTTGGATCCTCCATTGCTGTGGCTATGGTGTAGGCTGGCAGCTGCAGCTCCAACTCAACCCCTAACCTGGGAACTTCCATATGCTGTACATGCAGTCCCAAAAAGCAAAATGAAAAAAGGAAGAAGAACTCAATAAATGTCTGTCGAACTGACAGGACCTGAGAGCCCATTCCCAGGGACAGTCAGATCCCTGACTGAGAATGAATCGGTCTTTTATTACTTCTATTAGATAACACAGATATAGCACATTTTATTATTTCTATTACTTAAGACAATCCAATAAAGACAGAATACAGACACAAGAAAAATTTACATGGACTAGAAAAGGTAGATACCAAATAAGAGGTTGAATACTGACTGTCCCCTGGGAAACCTAAGCATTTCCAAATTATTCCAGAAAAGAATTGGTTACCAGGATGCTTCTCTCCTGTTTTCCCTTCACGAGTTCAGTTTTCCCTTCTTGGCAATTACTACTAACTTTTCAATCCATTTCTCATCTCTAGCTCAGAATCAGGCATTCTAGGCCCTATTAACCAACTGAAACTACAATCTTTTTTTTTTGTCTTTTTGCCTTATCTAGGGCCGCACCCGCGGCATATGGAGGTTCCCAGGCTAGGGGTCTAACAGGAGCTGTAGCTGCCGGCCTTCACCACAGCCACAGGAACGCAGGATCTGAGCCGAGTCTGCAACCTACACCACAGCTCATGGCAACGCTGGATCCTTAACCCACTGAGCAAAGCCAGGGATCGAACCCGCATGGTTCCTAGTCGGATTCATTAACCACTGAGCCACGACGGGACCTCCTGAAACTACAAATCTTCAAAAATCAAACACACAGAGAGAGAAAAACACTTGACTTGTTGTCTGTCTCTGTAGCACCAGATTGAATAGGATCCAGCCTTAACTTTATGTACATTCAGTCAGAGGAAAGAGAGAAAAACTTCTAGATATGGTTCCCTGAAGCTAGGTAAGAATGCCCTTGGGGGCGTGTTACATATTTATATCTAACAGGGAAACATAATCTCTCTAGCTCAGTGAAATAGCATCCAACACCTGGATTTGTCCATTAAGAACAGTCTCATTTAAACGCATATACAAACATGGGCGCTCCCGTTGTGGCTCAGCAGGTTAAGAAACCTGACAGTGTCGGTGAGGATGTGAGTTTGATCCCTGGTCTTGTTTGGTGGGTTGAGGATCCAGAGCTGTCACAAGCTGTGGCAGAGGCCTGCAGCTGTAGCTCTGATTTGAACCCTAGCCCTACAACTTTCATATGCCACAGGTACGGCTGTAAAAAGGGACAAAAAAGAAACAAAAAGAAACACATATACAGATGTGGGAGATGGTTCACCCTTTGTGAAGTAAATTTTAAAGTTTAAGTTATGTGATGACTATTGTGCAAAGGTTTAGGGTACCAAGAAATGGGATAGAACTTGGAGAACAATATCAAGGAGACTGAACTATCTCTTCCTGGAGTAATTTCCAGGCCAGGATTGAATCCAAGCAGCAGGTACTGAATCCAAGTCTGGCAATGCCAGATCCTTTAACTCACTGCGCCAGGCTGGGGATCAAACCCTTGCCTCCAGAGCAATCTGAGCCACAGTTGTCAGATCCTAAACCCACTGCATCACAGTGGGAACTCCCAGACACACCTTTTTATACGTTGTCTCTCCTGAGGAATCAACACCTCGGTGGCCTATTTTCTTCATGGGCACGCCAGAGGCATAAAGCACCTAGAAAAAAAAGTCAAGATTAGCATATGATTCCCATGTAATATACCAAACACTACCATAATGGTACATCAAGATAAAACACTCAACACACCCTTTTTAGGTTAAGAACACACTTTGTAAAATCTTCAGAAGAGCCACCCCATGCAAACACATAGCTACATTATTGCTTCCCAATAAATTAACTCCAAAGGACACATATTTCACCTTTGGTTCTCAGAAAGATGACACAGAAAATAAAAATGAGTAGAGGAGTTCCCTAGTGACAGCACATTAAGGCTTCAGCATTGTCACTCTGCAGCTGTGGTGCAGGTTTGATTCCTGGCCCGGGAACTTTTCCATACTGTGGGCGCAGATGAAAGGAAAAAGAAGAAAGGAAGGAAGAAGGAAAGGAAGGAAGAAGAAAGGAAGGAAGAAGGAAGGAAGGAAAAAGTAGACATATGGGAAGTAGGAAACAGCAGCCCCAGAAAAAAAGAACAGACTCTCACATTTACAAAAGCAATAAAGTAGGAGAACACCACAGACCTAGCTTCCTTTCACAAATTACTACCCCTTTAAACTTCAACCCACCATGAACACTATTTGCTCAAACTGAATTCACCAGCAGAAATGAATGATCTAGACACAGGCAAATCCAAGTACTGCAAGCCCAGGAATTAAAAAGCTGAGGCTGGAGTTCCCGTCACGGCTCAGTGAAAACAAATCTGACTAGTATCCATGAGGACACAGGTTGTATCCCTGCGCTATGCTCAGTGGGTTAAGGATCCGGCATTGCCGAGAGCTGTGGTATGGGTCACAGACGCAGCTTGGATCCCACGTTGCTGTGGCTGTGGCTGTAGCTCTGATTCGACCTCTAGCCTGGGAACCTCCATATGCCATGGGTTTGGCCCTAAAAGACAAAAAAAAAAATACTGAAGTATTAAAATGAATGAATTCTCTAAGGTAAGGGCCTCAGTGCCTGGAGAGATTCCTGACAACTTGATATGGCTTTGTTTTCTACTTACATGACAGCCTTTGAGAAAAGTAAGAGGTAAAAATCTGTGGTGTGGAGCTTAGAATAAGGCTATTCTTCACAGCCAAGAGCCAACACAACTGATGTGAAGGTATTCTTCATGATGTCAATACTCATTAACTTAACAAGCCAGAAGGCAAAAAGGCTATTGGAAATAGGACATCATGATCTTAGGGCCTGATAAAGTTCTACTCTTCTTGCTAAGGTCCTTAGTGCCAAGATTCTCAGTATATAACCTGATGGATCTTGTAGGGCATTCTGAGAGAAACGCCTAAAATCCTATGCCAAAAGGGTTTGCATTGTGAGGCCCTGTCCACAAAACCCAGGAGAAATACAAAAAGTAAAAAAAGGGTTGGGAAATACTCCATAGGAAGAAAATTAAGCAAATATAAGATATTTCACATAAAAGAAAACTTAGGAAGTCAACATTTCAGTAGTTAAAAGAAGTGTGCCATATTCATTGAAGCTATGCAATCAGGAGGTATTAATAGCAAAAAAAGAGAGTGAGCTTTCGTGTCAGCCTGGCTTTGCATCCCAACCGCTTCTTTTTAGGCCACCTCACAGATCAAACCTGCATACCAGTGCTCCAGAGACACTGCCAAACCCACTGCACCCCAGCAGGAACTGAAAATCCCAACCTTCTTAACGCCACATAGTAACCGTGAGACTTGGGCAAGCTATAGAACCTCTAATCCTCACTTTCTTCATCTGTAAAACATGGATAACAAAAGTACGTAACCTCATAGGGGCTTTCTGCAAGATTAAACAAGAATACCTATATAAGGCACTGGTTACACTGCATTTGATACATGAAAAAAGACTCAATGGGAGTTCCCTGGTGGCCTAGCAGTTAAGAATCCAGTGTTGTCAACGCTGTGGCACAGGTCCAATCACTGGCCCAGAAGCTTCCACATGCCATGAGCGTGGCCAAAAAAAATTCAGTAAGTCTGAGCTATTATTAATATTCATAATAAACTATACAAAAGTGAGTTGTATAAATTACAAGCCTAATGAAGAGATGTTAGATTCTTATCTAGATACCATGATCCAAGTAGGGTAAAAATAAGGATGTCATAAACAGGTATCCTTCTATCCCAGAATTAAAGTTTTAGAACAACTGTAACAATATAACTCACCTCAGATGCCATGGATCTCTTGATTCCAGATGCTGTTAAAATTAAATAAATAAACACAATCATAAGTGTGTACACACACTCACATAATCTCTACCAAGCACACTGGTAAAACAATCAGGAACTGAGTCACACTAAACTTGACAATGAGTTCCTGCCTCTTGTTCCTGTGTGCCAGATCCTTTTGGACAGTGATTTAAATGTTCCTTCCTATTCCTCCTCCACACTCACAGAGCCCTTATACATATTCCATTCTTGTTCTAGTCCTTGTTCTTAAACAAGAGTTCATATTTTCTCTAGGAAAATATTTTTCCCTAGGAAAACAGTTCACATTTTCCCTGTTCTTGATACATTTAACCTCAGTGCCAGAGGTTTTACTTGATACTGTGGCTGAAAGAGAAAGGGCATAAGACATAAATAAAAACTAATGAGGAGTTCCCGTCGTAGCTCAGCAGAAACGAATCAGACTAGGAACCATGAGGTTGCGGGTTCGATCCCCGGCCTTGCTTAGTGGGTTAAGCATCTGGCGTTGCCGTGAGCTGTGGTGTAGGTTGCAGACACAGCTTGGATCCCGCGTTGCTGTGGCCCTGGTGTAGGCCAGCAGCTATAGCTCCTATTAGACCCCTATCCTGGGAACCTTCACATGCCGTGGGTGCGACCCTAAAATAACAATAAATAAATAAATAATGACATTGTCATTTCCAATAATGTGGATGGACCTAGAGGGTGTCATGCTTAGTGAAATACGTCAGACAAAGACAAACAAAGACAAATACTCTGTTACCACTTATATGCAGAATCTTAAAAATAAAACAAACGTGGAGTTCCTGTCATGGCTCAGTGGTTAACGAATCCGACTAGGAACACCATGAAGTTGTGGGTTTGATCCCTGGCCTTCCTCAGCGGATTAAGGATCCAGCGTTGCTGTGAGCTGTGGTGTAGGTTGCAGACACGGCTCGGATCCCGCGTTGCTGTGGCTGTGGCTGTGATGAAGGCCGGTGGCTACAGCTTCTGTTAGACCCCTAGCCTAGGAACCTCCATATGCCGCCGGTGTGGCCCTAGATAAGGCAAAAAGACAAAATAAATAAATAAATAAATAATAAAACAAACGAATGTATATAACAAAGCAGAAACAGACCACAGATATAGACAACTAGTGGTTACCAGTGGGGAGAGAAAAGGGGGGAAAGGGCAGGATAGGAGTAGGGGATTAAGAGACAAATGACTATATATAAAATAAACAAGCAACAAAGATATATTGCACAGCACAGGGAAATATAGCCATTATCATGTAGTAACTTAAAAAGGAGTAAAATCTATAAAAATATTGAATTATGTTGTACACCTGAAACTAATATAACATAAATCAATTTAAAAAAAAAAGCTGTCCTGGAGTTCCCACTGTGGTGCAATGGAAACGAATCCGAATAGGAACCATGAGGTTGCAGGTGCAATCCCTGGCCTCCCTCAGTGGGTTAAGGATCTGGTGTTGCTGTGTGCTGTAGTGTAGGTTGGCAGCTGTAGCTCTGATTCAACCCCTAGCATGGGAGCTTCCATATGCTGTGGGTGTGGCCGTAAAAAGCAAAAACAAAAAGTTGACCTATGAAGATAAAGAGGCTAAGGATGGGAAAATGCAAAGTCAAAATAATGACAGAGCACTCAGTGCAGGTAGAAACTGATTTACGGCCCTACATCCTCATCTGTTTTTGTTTTTTTTTTGCTTATTAGGGCCTCATTTGCGGCATATGGAAGCTCCCAGGCTAGGAGTTGAATCCGAACTGTAGCTGCTGGCTTACACCACAGCCACAGCAATGCAGGATCCGAACTACACCACAGCTCAAAGCAACGCCAGTTCATTAACCCACTGAGCGACACCAGGGATCAAACCCGCAATCTCATGGTTCATAGTCAGATTCATTCCCACTGTGCCACAATGGCAACTCCCGTATTGATTTCTGCTGTAAACCCAATAGGAATTTGTTGGTGTTTACTTAATTAAAGTAAGTTTTACTTGCTAAATATTTAATCAGTGTAGATGTGTAAGATAACTGTGTAATTTGTTTTTTAGGGCACACTTGCATATGGAAGTTCCCAGGCTAGGGGTCCAACTAGGGCTGCAGCTGCTGGCCTATGCCACAGCAATGCCAGATGTGTCTGGTGCGTCTGTGACCTACACCAGAGCTCATGACACCAGATCCTTAACCTGTTAAAAAAAAAAAAAAGATCTGGCATTGTCACTGCTAAGGCATGGGTTCGATCCCTGGTGCAGGAACTTCCTCATGCTGTGGACACAACCAAAAAAAATTAAAAAATAAAAGGACTAATAGACTATCATCTATAGAAAAAAGGTTGTATCAATTTTTTTCCATTTTCTTTTTAGGGCGGCAGCCATGGTATATGTAAGTACCTAGGCTATGGGTCAAATTGGAGCTGCAGCCATAGCAACATCAGATTTGAGCTTCGTCTGTGACCTACACCACAGCTCATGGCAACTTCGGATCCCTAACCCACTGAGCAAGGCCAGTGATTGAACCCGTGTCCTCATGGATACTAGCTGAGTTCGTTACTGCTGAGCCACAATGGGAACTCCAGTTAGATCAGTTCTTAAAGGTCTGTCATTCCTATAACATTCATCCATGATCACACTAGAGACATATGATCACTCAGACAGACCTTTTTCCCACTTCATATGGGAGAATGTTGGCCTTTTTTCTTCAAATACTACTGATATATTACTTTGAACTAGTTCTAAGGAATTCAGAAAGAACAGATTAAGAATAAAGATTAGCCAATTGGGAGTTCCCGTCGTGGCGCAGCGGTTAACAAATCCAACTAGGCAACATGAGGTTGCGGGTTCGATCCCTGGCCTCAATCAGTGGGTTGGGGATCCAGCATTGCCGTGAGCTGTGGTGTAGGTCGCAGACGCAGCTCGGATCCTGTGTTGCTGTGGCTGCGGCGTAGGCCAGTGGCTACAGCTCCGATTAGACCCCGAGCCTGGGAACCTCCACATGCTGCGGATGCGGCCCTAAAATGACAAAAAGGCAAAAAAAAAATAATGGTAAAACAGCAACAGAGACAAGATGGGATTAAGGGCCATCAGGTAAAGCTCTAATTAAGATTAAGACCAATGATCAAGAGCCCTGAGAATTTCAGATAGCTGGATTCAGAGAAGAGTCTGTGGTAACCCTTAGTAGTACAAAGGCCACAGACTAAGCATTACTGGTACTAAGAGAAAAAGCAACAAAATTTCCTTCCCCTAGTGAATCAGAGTAGCAAAATTATGGGGAACAGATGGTTTTCAATCCTCTTTTCCAAAAAGGAGGCAAGGGAAATGTCATCTAGCTGTTAGAAGGATGTGCTACATAAAATGACTCAGAAAATTAGAAAAACAGCTGAGCCCAACAATCTATGCTTTTTATAGGATCCTTCATCTTCAATGAGGTCAACTTCAGGTAAAAAGACCATTTTAGGACTGGAACCCTCAGCTAAAGCTTCCAAGAACAATGAACCAGGACGACACTTTACAATTAAAACTGTTACTGGGAGTTCCCTGGTGGTCTAGTGGTTAGGACTCAGTGCTTTCACTGCCATGGCCTGGTTCAATCCCTGATCTGAGAACTGAGATTCCATATCAAGACACTGCACACTGTGGCCAAAAAGCCAAAAACAAACAAAAAAGCTGCTACTGACTTATGGCAAAATTTAAGGCATCCACTAAGAGAAAATGTAAACTTTTTGTATCTTAAAACCTTTTAGATGAGAGAGCCAATATGCTAAGCTATTTAAAAATCAGAAAACTTGGGAGTTCCCACCGTAGTACAGTGGGTTAAGGATCTGGTCTTGCTACAGCTGTGGCATAGGTTGCAGCTCCAGCTCATATTCAGTCCCTGGCCCAAGAACTGCCACACGCCACATGCCACAAGGAAAGCCAAAAAAGAAAAATAAGGGAAAAAAATAAATCAGAAGGCTTGGGTTCAAATCCCTGTTACTCAGGCAAACTGTTCTCTGTAACTTAAAAAAAAAAAAAAAAAAAAAAGAACCTATATTAGAAGGTTTATGTAAAGATGAAAGATAAACTAAATCGAAGTACTTCATGGACTGAGACATGCTATACAAATATGTTATCATATGTGATTTCTAATATAAGAGCCAAGTTGAGCTCACAGGAAGAGTTAATGTTCAATTACCTAGACCTTCGTGAAATTCTAATTAGCACCTCAAAGTTCTTAGCTCCTCCAAAACCCCTCAGCCTTGCTCTCCCCCCGACACACCCTTTGGCAAGTGTATAAGCAACTACAGAATCAATGATTCTCAATGAGGAAATCAGTATGCTTCTAATTGAGAAGACAACACTGATTCTGGCCTCTTTGGTCAGTGCTTGGCTTACCCATCCCTCTTTTACCCTAGATGAAGGGGTTTGGAGGGATATGCAGAATCGAGAGCCAACAGCCTCTCCTAAAACATAACCCTATCTGCATGAAGGAGTCACTGGGCCAAGGTAAACAACTGTGAGGAGGTAAGTGATTAAGTGACTTAAGGGCAGAGATTAGTTTTGGGGCTTTCTTACTCCCTAAAAAGTTTTACTTTGCTACTTTTCCTAGCAAAGCTAGGACACAGACACATAGCTCTAGAACTGCTACTCTCTTGCAAAGTACCCAGAATGAGGGTAGGAGGACTTGACTCAGTGGAGTATGGTGCCAATTGCTCAGCTGTCTACCTGCAACTGTGAGAAGCTTGGATTAATACCGAGAACACTATAGCTGAAGCAGTTAGAAGGATACTGGGGTCTAAATAATGATAATTAGAACATGTAACTCAGGAAGGAAAATCAGGACCCAAGATTTGCTCTCTTCCTTGCCTGAGGTCTTGCCCCTATGGAACAGATCAGAGCTCCAACAAACCAAAGAAGAGAAAAATATCTAGAGAATTTTATCAATGTTGCTGTAACACCCAGCTTTGTCCACAAGAAACCCAGTAAGAGCAGAGTGACATTTCAAGGAACTAGATACCATCTGCTAAGGCTTGACTATTTGGCCCAAGGCTCTCCCAATAAGAAACTGCCTACTGAGAGGAAGAGTCATCAGCACTGTACCTGTTCACCTCATAATTCCTTCTCTTCAGAAGGAAGAGGAGGAGGAAGGGAGGTGGAAAAAAAAAAGAGAAGACCAATTCAGCATGCCAACATCCAGCTTAGTAATGCCATTTAGCTAATGTTTAAGGAGAATGAGATCCATCCCTGTGGATAAGACTAGAATATTACTCAAAAGAAAGTTTGTTTTCTAGCATCTTGTGGAAAAACACCCTCTGAAAGTATATACTATCATTTTATAATCCATATCCACAATCCATATATAACATCCTCATTTTAGGGGGGAAACTGAGTGTAGGACAGAGTAATAATGCTTTGTGCTGCTTTTAGGGCCGTACTCTCGGCATCATGGATGTTTCCAGGCTAGGGGTCGAATTAGAGCTGCAACTGCTGGCCTATACCACGGCCACAGCAATGCCAGATCTGAGGCACATCTGCAACCTACACCACAGCTCATGGCAAAGCCAAATCCCGAACCCACTGAGCAGAAAAGCCAGGGATCGAACCCGCATCCTCACGGATACTAATTGGATTAGTTTCCACTGCACCACAGCAGGAACTCCCAGAGTCCTAATATTAAATTTACCCTTCCTCAGGGAAAAAAACTTTCTCCTGAGGAATTTGGGACCTGCCTCTCCCCATCTAAGCCAAAACTCTGAACGATTATCACTTAAATGCCTGTATTATCATCAGTCCACACTAGGAAATGTGGCATATGGTAAAATAGAGAACACATTACCCAAGAGCAGGTACAGAGACTGAGGGCTTGCTATAAAAGCTATAGACAAAGTCCTAAACCAGTTTCTCCTCGCTGGCTCAATTTTAACACATCTCAGCATCAGTTCAATGCTGGATTATCTCTGCTCCACAACCCTCTCCATCATTTATTCAGTAACTATGTATTGATCATCGGTTATATGTCAGGAATTATGCTAGGTGCTACAGACAAAGAGTTATGTACTCCTGACCTGGAAAAGTTCACGATGTTTCTACCTTTTTCTCCACTGCATGGATATATCTTCATTCTCCTATTTCTCCTTAATGCTGACTATAAGACTAAACTGAAATGTTAACACATTTTTAGAAAGGTTATAGGGGATGGAGGTGGGGCAACGTAGAATAGATGTGACAAGAATGGCAAAATGCTGTTGTTGAAGCTAGAAGAATAGAGGTTCACTACACTACTCTCTTTACTTTGTATATGTCTGAAAATGTTTATAATTAAATGTTTAAGAGAAAAGAAAAGCTGGATAATCAAGCTTCTTCATCTGAGCTGTTGATTTCAAGCCCTGGTTCCTCTATAGAAAGAAGGAAATGTAAAAGACCTAGAGGAGCAAGGGTATATTCATTTTGGGAATTTTTTTTTTTTTTTAATTCTGGCCAGAGTAGGCTAAATCTGGCTGAAATCTGTAGACATTAACAAAAGTTGATTTCTAGACAGAACAGGTTGAGAATTTA
The DNA here is from genome assembly GCA_004024745.2 of Catagonus wagneri. NCBI lineage: Eukaryota > Metazoa > Chordata > Mammalia > Artiodactyla > Tayassuidae > Catagonus > Catagonus wagneri. Next base: position 2,657,113 of record PVHT020000034.1, read on the forward strand.
GCTCTTTCAGTCACAAATGAACCTACCTGCTCCTTTTCAAGCTAACAAATCAATAACCATTTATATTATGAAAGAAATCATTCAGCAAAGGCATTTGAGATTTTTAGTCTAATCTTATTTGCAAGTAAAAGCACAGACCATAAGGGATGTGCTCAAAATCAGAGCAAAGGCAGAGACAGAGCCAGAATTGGAAAACATATTCCCAACCCTCAATTAAACTTTTTTTTTTTTTTGGCTTTTATCATTTTAGGGCCGCACTCCTGTAGCTGCCAGCCTACACCACAGCCACAGCAACACGGGATCTGAGCCGTGTCTGGACCCTACATCACAGCTCACGGCAATGCCAGATCCTTAACCCACTGAGCAAGGCCAGGGATTGAACCTGCGTCCTCATAGATGCTAGTCAGATTCATTTCTGCTGAGCCATGGTGGAAACTCCAAACACTACTTTTATTGATAGAGGATTAAGAGTAGAATCCTCCTTCTTCAGTTCCTCTCAGTAAAATAAACAGTAACAGAGTTTCCCTCATGGCACAGCAGAAACGAATCTAAGAACCATGAGGTTGCGGGTTCGATCACTGGCCTTGCTCAGTGGGTTAAGGATCCGGTGTTGCCATGAGCTGTGATGTAGGTTGCAGACGCGGCCCAGATCTGGCGTGGCTGTGGCTGTGGCATAGGCCGGTGGCTACAGCTCTGATTAGACCCCTAGCCTGGGAACCTCCATATGCCGCGGATGCAGCCCTAGAAAAGGGAAAAAGACCAAAAAAAAAAAGAAGAAAAAACATGCAGCTTGAAACCAATCCCTGACCTGGAAACTTCCATATACCTCAGGTGTGGTCATAAAAAAAGAATAATAGGAGTTCGTGTTGTGGTGCAGTGGGAACAAGTCTGACTAGTATCCATGAGGACACAGGTTTGATCCCTGGCCTCGCTCAGCGGGTAAAGGATCCAGCATTGCAGGTCACAGACGCGGCTCGCATCTGGCGTTGCTGTGGCTGTGGCATAGGCCAGCAGCTGTACCTCCGATTCGACCCCTAGCCTGGGAACTTTCATATGCTGCCAGTGTGGTCCTAAAAAGCAAATAATAGTAAGTACAAAAGGTCCTTGAAGTTCCCGCTGTGGTGCAACAGGATTAGTGGTATCTCTGCAGCACCAAGACACAGGTTCAATCCCTGGCCTGGCACAGGGGGTTAAAGGATCCAGCCTTGGTGCAGCTGTGGCACAGGCTGCAACTTCAGCTCTGACCTGATCCCTAGTCTGTGAACACCACAGGCCATGAAGTGAACAGAAAAGAAAAAGAGGGGGGAAAAAAGAGAGCTCCATTAGGCTCAGATGAGAGTTTTCTTTTTTTGGTGTAAACCATGACTTGCTCTGATTAAAAGAATGAGGTTATGATTACTGAATTTGCAATGATTAAAAAGGCACTCTTTTGTTCTGTATTGGTGATCAATCTTTAGCATAAACCCACGTTAACTTCTAAAATATTTTCTGAAAGAATGATCAATAACACCACATACTATGCATGGAAAACTCAGAATTCTGCTGTGTTTTTTAGCAGAGCTTTAAGTCAGAATGGGAAGTTTCTTTCTTTTCTTTTATTCACCAAGGACTCCTGGTTCAGTCAGTAGCCATTCAACAATAAATATTTAATCTAGTTGAAAGCCAAGTTAGTTCACACACAGACTTGCAGATTAGTGAGAGAGCATTAAAGTATACTGGATAGGAATGTGAACTCTGCAATCAGAACACCCAGGTTGGCTAGGTTTCTACCATTTACTAACTAGGTAATCATGGAAAAGTTGGATAAAACTCTCTAGGCCTTGTTTACCTCATCTATAAAATGGAGGTTTTGGAGTTTCTGTTGTGGCTCAACGGTAACAAACTCGACTAGTATCCAAATGGATGTGGGTTCGATCCCTGGCCTCACTCAGTGGTTAAGGATCCAGCATTGCTGTGAACTGCAGTGTAGGTCACAGACACGGCTCAGATCTGGTGTGGCTGCGGCGTAGGCTGGCAGCTTCGGCTCCAATTCGACCCCTAACCTGGGAACTTCTATATGCCACTGGTGCGACCCTATAAAGCAAAAATAAATACATTAATTAATTAAATTAAAATGCAAATTTTGGGGGGGGAGGGGTCACGCCCAAGGCATAGGGAAGTTTCCAGGCCAGGGATCAAATCCAAGCCACAACAGCTGCAGCAACATTGGATCCTTAACCCACTGCACCACAGCAGGAACTCCTAAAATGGAGATATTATCATTGTGAATTAAAAACTCCATCTACAGGATAGGAAGGGTCAAGGAAAATGAGAGGTGCAACACAAAGGAAAAAGAGGGAGTTCCCGTTGTGGCTCAGCAGTAATGAATCCAACTAGTATTCATGAGGATGCAGGTTCGATTCCCTGGCCTCTCTCAGTGGGTTAACGATCTGGTGTTACAGATAAGCTGTAGTGTAGGTCACAGACGTGGCTTGGATCTGGTGTTGCTGTGGCTATGAAGTAGAATGGCAGCTGCAGCTCCAATTGAACCCCTAGCCTGGGAACCTCCATGTACTGCAGGTGCAGTTCTAAAAATAAATAAATAAATAAATAAATAAATAAAAATTAAAAAAAAGAAATGGAGTTCCCATCGTGGCACAGAGGAAACGAATCCGACTAGGAACCATGAGGTTGCAGGTTCGATCCCTGGCTTCACTCAGTGGGTTAAAGATCCAGTGTTGCCGTGGGCTATGGTGTAGAGGTCGCAGATGTGGCTTGGGTCTCGCGTTGCTGTGGCTGTGGCACTGACCCGCAGCTATAGCTCTGATTAGACCCCTAGCCTGGGAACCTCCATATGCTGCGGGTATGGCCATAAAACGACTAAAAAAAAAAAAAAAAACAGGAAAAAGAAAAAGATCCATTTACTGAAAGAAAAGGAGATGGAGTTATGGGAAACCTTGAGGGAGATAAAAGATATTCAACTGATTCATTTTATACCATGGAAATGTGAGAAATAAGTTTCAATGTTAAGATACAGCATCTTTTTTTGGAGAGGGTAGAGGGAAATGGGAGCTAAAGTCAAATAATGCTTGCAAGACATTCACAGCCTTCTCAGAAGAAGACCATGCAATACTACTAAAAATAGTCTGCAACAGTTATGGGGAAGAGGAGTTGGCTGCTAGTAACTACAAGGAGCTCAAGCTTCTTCAGCACAGATATGCATCAGATCTACCTCTCTTACGGTTGACCCCACAGCACAGAAAGTTGAAACCTAAATGAGGAAAAACAGAAAGTTACCACTTACTTCTGAAGCTCTACTTGCTTATAGCAGAATATACATATTTTAAAAAACAATAGCAGGAGTTCCCCGGTGGCCGTTTGGGTTAAGGATTGGAGATGTCATTGCTATGGCTTGGGTCACTGCTGTGGCATGGGTTCAATACTGGGCCCAGGAACTTCTGAATTCTGTAGCCCCCCCAAAATTAAAAAACATACAACTCTAAAGTTTAAAATTATTATTATTATTTTTTGTTTTTTAGGGCCGCACTTGCGGCACATGGAAGTTCCCAGGCTAAGGGTCAAGTTGGAGCTACAGCTGCTCGCCTGTGCCACAGCCACAGCAATACAGGATCTGACATATCTGTGACCTACACCACAGCTCACGGCAATGCCAGATCCTTAACCCACTGAAAGAGGCCAAGGATCAAACCGGCATCCTCATGAATTCTAGTCAGATTCGTTTCTGCTGCCCCACAATGGGAACTCCCTAAAGTTTAAAATCATGAACAAAACCTGGTCTGATCCCCAGCACCATACTGTGAAATGTGAGATGATTTTCTGTATTTCTAGGTAAATACCAAAAAAAATACACACACACACACACACACACAGAGAAAGAGAGAGAGAGAGATAGAGGGAGAGAGAGAGGAGAAGCTCTGGCAGAAAAATTCCAGGAGATATCACCAAACTTATAACGCAAACAATTTCACTATGGAGTGATTTCAGATTGGCAAAAAAATTTCAGGTATAGGCAGTTCCCTAGTGGCAGAGTGGGTTAAGGACCCAGTGTTGTCATTGCTGTTGCTCAGGTTTGATCCCTGGCCTGGGAACTTCTACATGCCACAGGGGCAGCCAAAAAAAAAAAAAAAAATCCAAAAGTTATATACCAAAATGTTAAAATATGACTATATTAGTTGGATTAAGTTGATTTGATAACTTTACTTTTATTTACTTATTTATTATGTATTTACTTTTTGTCTTTGTCTTTTTAGGGCAGCACCCAAGGCATATGGAGGTTCCCAGCGTCAAATCGGAGCTGTAGCCACCAGCCTTCGCCACAGCCACAGCCACAGCCACAGTAATGTGGGATCTGAGCTGTGTCTGTGACCTACACCACAGCTCACAACAATGCAGGATCCTTAATCCACTGAGCGAGGCCAGGGATCGAACCCACATCCTCATGGTTGCTAGTTGGGTTAGTTAACCACTGAGCCAGGACGGAAACTTTATTTATTTTTGGCCGTTTCACATTTATTTATCTTTGGTCTACATTCAGAAGTTCCCAGGCCAGGGATCAAACCCACGCCACAGCGGCAACCCAAGTGGCTGCAGTGACAATGCCAGATCCCTAATGCTGGCCACCATGGAACTCCTGATTTTGTAACTTTAAATTTCTATTTTTCCTTATCTATATAAACTTTCTATAACAAATAATTAGATAGATATTTTAACATAGAAAAGATAAACAGGAATAGCTTTAGTGCTGTTGTTTTATAACCCATTTTTCCCAGTAAACTACTATTCAACACTCCCACACATACAGACCACCATCACCTCCCTCCCCACATATTAACTCAAGCTCATTACAATCATATTATGCTGTTGTAGAAATAGACTACATGGAAAAATGAGAAAAGATGATGTTTAGAAAGCTGCTGACAATTCCAAACTACAAATAAGCATGACTTCTATACACTCTCTCCCTCCCTCTATTACTTTGAGATGCCTATACAACCTGAAACAAATCTACATTAGATGAGGTCCTCACTAAGGAGATCACCTTTCATATCCTTCAGAATATCGCTAGTCTTCTATAAAACAGGGATACCTAATTTCAGCATATTTTCTGGATATTTGAAAAATATAAAAGATCTAACATCTAAATTATAAAAATTAGCTGAGAAATCTTTAACATTACTAGAATAATTTCAAAACAGCTGAACCAGCCAAATCAAGTGCCAAAGTTAAAACACCCCAATCAATTCTTACTAAAATACAAAGCTGAATCATCATGCCATGTCACAGAAAACTTTCTGAGTAACTCAGTACTAGCCTTAAGGGAGCACTCCATTTTGGTCCTTGGCCCCAAATGAAATTGTGTTTGTGATGAAAAAGGTATGGAAGGGGCTGGTTTCTAGTCATTTGACAAAACATCACTGTGACTCTTCATAAATCTGCTTGCTACCACTAAAGCAGTGGAGACTAAGATTCACTACTGAGAGGAAGCAGAAAATGGTAGAAGAAAAAAAGTCAATATAAATTCTTAAAAGTGTGAAAAAGGCAAACTTCGGGGGGGGGGAATAAGTTGGCCTTAAAAGAGGAGATTCAAACAAAGTTATTTTCAGACAGTAACAGCCCCAAAAGAAGACCTGTAGCCTATCCCCACCCCCTCACCAGTGTGTAGAACAAAACAGTTGGCCTTAATACCAGAGCCTCTCCCAATGCTTTCAGAACACAAGCATTTCCGTCAGCAGCCAGATGACATCATCTACCAGATGAAAAACTAAGAGGCAGTGCATGGCTGACTTCAATGTCTGAAGTACACATATAATTTGGGGACGTTAGAGGCTGGCCGGATGTGCATTCCTCAGACAACTGGAGGTTTGCCTGAACAGGTCATAAAGAAGCAATCCCAGAGACCCAGCTCTGTGACCTACCAATACTACCCCATAAATGTGTCCATAATTCCTATACATAAAACACAAAGAAACAAGCTGGCTTTTTGGAAGCAAATTGCTAATTCCTAGGGGGTATTTTGGTTGATAACATCGAGAGCCAGATATCTGATTGATTGATTGATTGATTGTTTTTTTAGGGCCACACCTGCGGCATAGGGGGTTGAACTGGAGCTACAGCTGCTGGCCTACACCACAGCCACAACAATGCTACATCCAAGCCACCTCTTCGATCTTCACCACAGCTCATGGCAATACCAGATCCTTAATCCACTGAGTGAGGCCAGGGATCGAACCTGCATCCTCATGGAAACCAGGGAAGTTTGTTACCGCTGAGCCACGACGGGAACTCCTGAGAGCCAGAGATTTAAAAAGAAATAAAAGCAAAAGCAAATCAAAAATGTCCAGAGCTTAGCTGCTTGCTGGACTATCTCAAACAATCTCTCTGGCCCTCTTTAACTTGAAATACTGAAAACCATTTTAATTATACCACTGCATGTAGGAGGCATAATATGTTATCCAAATAAAAATACTCAGAAATATATCTAAAATGTCAGCCTGCCTAATGAGAGGTATTGCAGAGCACACACCTCTAAGAGATGGGGTCCAAAAAAAAAAAATCAAACAAAAAAGCACTATTACTATACCCTCAATAAGAACTAAACCAAGTCAATTAGAAAAGCAAGCCACATCTCAGAGAAAAGATAAATTTTGTTCCCTAGCAGGTATCAATTTTTTCTGAAGATCTACTAAAAAGTCAGAAAGGCAAAGATGCTCTTAGAAACAAAAGCTCAAAAGCAGTTTGATCTACCAGTCCTGGGGTAACCTCAGTTAAGAACCAAGTAGGAGTTCCCTTCGTGACTCAGTGGTTAACGAATCCGACTAAGAATCATGGGGTTGCGGGTTCGATCCCTGGCCTTGCTCAGTGGGTTAAGGATCCGGCGTTGCCGTGAGCTGTGGTGTAGGTTGCAGACGCGGCTCGGATCCCGCGTTGCTGTGGCTTTGGCGAAGGCCGGCGGCCACAGCTGCTGTTAGACCCCTAGCCTGGGAACCTCCATATGCCGCGAGTGCGGCCCTAGGTAAGGCAAAAAGACAAAAAAAAAAAAAAGAACCAAGTAAATAGCAAGGAATGAGCCAAAAATTTACTAAGAGCTGTCTTGTTATCTATTAGACTTTATGCCTAGTCTCTGCACTATTAACAATGTCTCTGAACCTCAGCTTCCTATTTTGGAAAACGAGACGGTTAAAAATTAAAACTTCTCAGAGTCCCCTTTGTGGCGCAGCAGAAATGAATCTGACTAGGAATTGTGAGGTTGCGGGTTCAAGATCTCTGGCCTCACTCAGTGAGTGGCTTAAGGATCTGGCCTTGCCCTGAGCTGTGGTGTAGGTCGCAGATGTGGCTTGGATCCCATGTTGCCGTGGCTGTGGTGTAGGCCAGCAGCTATAGCTCCAATTCCACCCCTGGGAACCTCCACAAGCCGTGTGTGCAACCCTAAAAAAAGCAAAAAACAACCAAAACAAATAAGCAAAAAACTCTGTATTTTCCTCTAGTGATAAATTTTCACTTCAAGTTCTATAAGGCAAATTTCATGGTTCTCAGGACTCAACTATGCATTAAAATTTTTGCTGAAATTTATGGGGGAAAAAAAAACTGAGTCCTTTTTTAAAAGACTCAAGACTCCTGGATAAGGAAATCCATGATCAAGAAGAATTTGAGATTTCTGGCAGGTGACTGCCTCCCATTTCTATTACTAAACCTGGCTTTAAATATATTGAAAAAGGCAGTGAACATTGCTGACTTGGAATGTGTGTATTTGAGCTGAGAAAATCAAACTTTAATGATATAGTAAGCATTAATTGCCCCTACAATGTACTTCAACTACCCCCCCACTCTAATGCAAGAAAATCAGACATACAGACAAGTTACTCCTCTGCCAGCACCCCCCCCTTTTTTTTCTTTTTAGGGCTGAACCCTGAAAAAGCAAAAAGCAAAAAAAAAAAAAAAAAGAATACGGAATGTGGAAGTTCCCAGACTAGGGGTCGAATCAGAGCTATAGCTGTTAGCCTACACCACAGCCACGGCAACTCAGGATCCGAGCCTTGTCTGTGACCTACAACACAGCAACACCAGATCCACTGAGCAAGGCTAAGGATCAAACCTGCAACCTCATCATTCACAGTTGGATTATTTTCCGCTGTGCCATGATAGGAACTCCTCTGCCATCCCTTTTATACAGGTTCTTATCAATGAGAACTTGAAGTTTACCAGATGTGTTTACCTACACTGCACAAGAAAGCTACATATTCTAAGCTATTTATGTATCCTAAAAAAAAATCCCTCTTCTCATTCTCTCCCCGAAACTTCCCTTGGCCCACTGCCCATCAACATTACCGATCCTTTGGGATCGGTGCTTATCCTAGGTTAATTCCAAATTGCTCAGTTTAGTAAACAAGGCAAATAGTTATATTGAACTCCCTATGAAGAATTTGCCCTTCTCTTTCTTTTTGCCAGTCTCCCTCAGATTCCAACAATAAAGCAACTATTTGGAAATCAGATGTTTAAAAATTAATACATACTGTATCCAGCCATTACAAATAAACAGACTTTAATTTCAGAGGAGGAGAAAGAACAATGATCAGTGATAAAGTTCAAAAAGATGGAGGGGTTGAGGAAAAAAGTTCAAACATAAAACAGTAAAGAAACAACAGAAGCTCATTAGGAGAGATGAACAAAACAAGATCAACCCATTATGTACAAACTAAACAATGCTCTCTTTTGAAAGGAAAGGGTGGAGAAGTAAAGTCAGTAGGGGAAGTGAGCTAGAAAGGGGTGTCCTCTAGGAAACACCATCAATCCAAACACTCTCTGAGCCTGCATGGTGGGCTGAACCTTTGTAGCACAGAGATTCCCTCTGCCATTTTATCAGAAAATATCATACTTCCTGAAGTATACTTTTATCCCTGATTAATAAGATACACCAGTAAAAAAAAAAAAAGAAGAAAAGAAGAAACTGACAACTCTGGTCTTTTCGCTTTCTTCATGTCAGGTAAGAATATTCCAAAATTGGAGTTCCCGTCGTGGCGCAGTGGTTAACGAATCCGACTAGGAACCATGAGGTTGCGGGTTCGGTCCCTGGCCTTGCTCAGTGGGTTAAGGATCTGGCGTTGCCGTGAGCTGTGGTGTAGGTCGCAGACACGGCTCGGATCTTGCGTTGCTGTGGCTACGGCATAGGCCGGGTGGCTATAGCTCCGATTGGACCCATAGCCAGGGAACCTCCACAAGCTGCGGGTACAGAACTAAAATGACAAAAAAGGCAAAAAAAAAAGAATATCCCAAAATTCTAGGAAGAAAACATCCAGCTTAAAGGATAAAATAAGCTCATCTTCCTACTCCCTAGTCTGGATTGGTGTTATCTCTGTTGCACATTTCACAGGCTATAGTTCTCATTACATTATCACAGAAGAACAGGGTGATAAAATAAGTAATAGTTAGTAGCTAGCACATATTTGAGCAAAGTTATTAATCAGAAGAATTTTATATCAACCCAGATCAGCACACAGAAATTAACAAACATAATACCTACTTTGATATTCAAAGCTAACTTGTAAGTACACATTACCAATTAGTATCACATACTGGATACTTAGTAAGTCCATATAATTATACTTGACACTGAGCAGCCATGGCGGAAATAAATGGATAATTTAAAAAATGACATTCTGGGAGTTTCCATTGTGGTGTGAGTTAAGGATCTGGTGCTGATGAAGCTGTGGCTCCTTTTTGTTCTCTGGCCCAGGAACTTCCATAGGCCAGGGTGTGGCCAAAAAAAAAGACATTCTGATGTCAGTTTTCTTACAGAATCTACCAAGGTGACAAAAGGAAAAAAGGAAGAGGGGTGTAGGTGTCAAAATCCTCTGTGGAGAAAACAAACAGAAAATTCTCTTCCTACTTATAAAATACCTAGCAAAATGGTACCTGGTTAATAGTCTGACTATATGGCATTCTGTTCTATCTTTATATTTCAAGATTTCAGTTTCTCACTCCAGTAAAGTGGCTTAGGTTATTTTAATTTCACTAGCATGGAAGACTTCAAAACAAAGAGGTAAGTATAAGCAGCTTTAACTATAGACAAAGAATACGGATTAAAAAAAAAAAAGTCAACAAAATCCCTACCATTTGGAGTTACCAGGTTACAGCATACATTTACTGGTGGAGCTCTTCGGGAAAGAACAAAGCCACTAGAATTAAGGACCAATGAGAATGGCCCTAATATAAAGGTTTCCAGCAAAAAACATTTGAATCCTGAGTCTTCTGTGGTTTCCCTCAGTATTTTAGGGGGTAAAAGTCAAAAAAGGAGCTGTAAAAGTTACCTCCAAGTCATTTGTGCTCAAGATAAAATTTTGGTGAAGTGTGACAATTTCAGAAATCTGGTTTGAAGCAAAAGGAGCTACAGGTTCAAGTGCTTTTCTTAGGGAAGTCACACATGATAATTATCACACAGCCCTTACTTCAGAGGATCAATGGACACTTTAGTCCTCTAACTTTACTTTTTAACTCCTCCACTAACTTCAAATCAAGTCTCCAAAACAGAAACCCTTAACTCTCTTCCTGGTAATAAAAAGGGGACTCAGGAGTTCCAGCCATGGCTCAGCAGTTAACGAATCTGACTAGGAACCATGAGATTCCTGGTTCGATCCCTGGCATCGCTCACTGGGTTAAGGATCCGGCATTGCCATGAGCTGTGGTGCAGGTCACAGACAGGGCTCAGATCTGGCATGGCTGTGGCTGTGGCGCAGGCCAGCAGCTGTAGCTCTGTTTCGACCCCTAGCCTGGGAACCTCCATATATGCCGCGACTACGGCCCTAGAAAAGGCAAAAAGACAAAAAAAAAAAAGGGGGCGGGACTCAGTGGCTCAATTTCAAATTCTTTTGATGGACTAGACAAACTGCAGACAGGGAAACAGGTTCTCTGTACACTGGTGTGACAGATTGTTGCACTGTCAACAGCACCTCATCAGGGCTGATTTTTTAAGTGGGCCACAGTCCAAATAATGATGATGCGGGAGAAAGAGAAAAAATAAATTTCCTTAACAGAAGCAACAGCTGACAGCAAACTACAGCAAACTGCAACACCTTTTATAAACAACCAAAGTTTAAGAATAAGCACATGATGATAGCTGCTGTAGGCTGATATTCATTTATAATTGCCTCCTTCAAATCCAAACATGGTAATTACTTCAATGAGAAAAGAGTGTATGCTCTGCTCTACCCTCTGTATTTCACTTGTCAGCAGCACATAAGACCACAACAGTTCTAAATTACCTGTCCTTCCTAATTTGAATGACGGAAGATTTTGAGCCTCCAAAGGTTATGAGTGACTTATCTAAAACATCAATTTGTCCCTGAATCCTGACATTCTTATTTTGTATCCACTTTCAACACTGCCAGAAATCTTGTCCTTAGGATTTCGGTTTCACCAAAATTTGAGTTCAACTGAACATTCAAGGAAAATAAGTTGGTTTATGGATGGTCAAAAAACAAACACGCCTACCTTGACTTTTTACAAAGCTAGACTTTAACAATTTAGGAAATCATAAACCACTGCTTATTCCTGCCAATCTTAATTTCTCTGGTACAATCCAGACAGAGCACCACTCCTCTCCAATCGCAAATAAAACACATTCTCAATAGCTTTTTTGCATCAGAACCAAACATCATATACTCTTCAAAAACACAGTCTTGAAATAAAACATTCTATTAAGCCAAAACCTAAGTGAATGTGCCGATACACAGAAAAAAATCAACACTGCATACCTGTGTTTTATGATATCCATGATAATCTTGTAATGTTTTCAAGAATATTTGACAATTTTTCTTAACTTTCTTAATCCAAATGTTTCAATATTTGCCCAAGAAGCAGAGAAGGAGAGTGTTAAGAAACAAAAGTAAAAAACTAATCTAAAGCTATTTATTTTTAGTCATTTTTATATCTTGACTTCACATGTGAACACAATAAAGTCAAGGAGCTATAAAGTCGACTGAAGCCTAATATTTGATTTTCTGGTGAAAACACAATAGGAAAAAACACTTATACAATCTGAATTACATCCTGCTAGTCCTAGGATCTGGCAGGAAATATAAAAACATACAAAAATATCAAATAGTGACATCTAAAAAAGATGGGGAGTTCCCGTTGTGACTCAGGGGAAACGAATCTGACGAGTATCCATGAGGATGCAGGTTCGATCCCTGGCCTCGATCAGTGGTATTGCCATGAGCTGTGGTGTAAGTCGCAGATGAGGCTCAGAACTGCGTTGCTGTGGCCACAGGCCAACAGCTTACAGCTCTGATTTGACCCTAGTCTGGGAACCTCCACATGCTGTGGGTACAGCCCTAAAAGACAAAAAAAAAAAAAAAAAGGGACTATCTTAATAGGACTTAAGACCTAAAGAGGAGGACACTATACCAATATGTGACAGAAACACTTCCTTCTACTCGTAAATCTTCCCACCTGGCCAATACTTCCATGACAGAAAAGCTGAATCAAGTTTTAGGCTATACGTTGCTGTGGCTGTGGCGCAGGCCAATGGCTACAGCTCCGATTAGACCCCTAGCCTGGGAACCTCCACATGCCGCGGGTGCGGCCATAAAATGACAAAAGGCAAAAAAAAAAAAAAAGTTTTAGGCTATAAACACATAGTTTTCAAGATTAAACTGGTTTCTAACACCCAATTTGTGAATTAGGAAGGAGAAATTTTAAATTAGAGATACCGTATTAAAAAAAAATGTCATTTTAGGACTTTCTGCCATGGTGCAGGAGGTTAAGGATCTGGAGTTGCTACAGCTGTGGCATAGGTCACAGCTACTGCTCAGATTCAGTCCCTAGCCTGGGAATTTATATATGCCAGGGGTGCAGTCAAAAAAACAAAAATAGTCATTTTTAACTTTATCCTTCTTCACAGAATGCAACACGAGTTGTTCCTGCCCTCTAATCCTTTACAGGAAAGGCAAAAATCACCTCTCAAGAAACTAAAAATAGATGTACATAAATAAAACTGCAGTTTATGAAGAAGATATTTGTGACCAAAGTACTCACTCAACTAAGCTGGAATATGAAAGATGGAACCCTCTATTTAATCAATTCAAAATGGGAAGGATGCAATTCCAGGCCTAAGGAACTGCCAGTGTCTAAAGTAAAACATCCATCAACTGGCAGCCTCTCCTGTTCACAGTGTGGAGCCAACAGCACAGTGGAACACCAGACATCTCTGATGGAAGCTCTAGAACGGTTTCTGATTCAAACTACCCCCACAACACACACACACACATATCCCAACACCACACATTTTCCCTCCTACACACAAGCTGTTGCTTTTCTAGTGGGTTCCTCCGCCCTCCCTCAATCTTCAACAGTTTCTACTTTGAGCTATATGCCTTTGGCTCCCTTCTTCAAGTGCCAATTTCCTGCCTAAGCATTCTTCCAATCCATTTCCTATTATGCAACATTCTCCAACAGCACTTAAAGCCACCCCCAACCCCATCCTTCTCGGGCCTAACTGCCAGCATCACCTCCCTCAACACCTACCGTAAACTCAAGACTCCACCATTCTGCCTTCTTCATCTGTCCTTAGGGTCTTTTAGTCCTAATTTTCCACATTCTTCAGGCTCTTTTCAAAACTTCCCATTCCGTCCCAAAGTTGGGCAGTCTAGAGATGTAAGTCTCCAAAGGAGAATGTTTGATAAAATGTGTATGTGTGTCTGTGAGATGGCGCGTGTTCGTGTGTGTGGCGGGGGGCCAGGCGGGGCACGCAGTGAGAAGTACTGACGCGTTAGGGGGAGTCTGTGAAAAAGGCGGCTTCAATACTCCCACCCCCAACAAAACCCACACTATTCCCTAACTCCCCAGCAATCGAAAGCGTTCTATAATGCTCCATACCTTTTAAGTCCCATGGCTTCTCTGCCACATTTTTATCCAATTAACACCACAATCAACTTGGATTCGTAATTCCTCCATACTTGTAAGGCCTCCATTTACTCTTTTTTCTACTCTCTTCGGTTACCTTTCCGTTTGTTTCCTACTCCCACCGTCAATCTCCTTCCCATCCCGATCCTACTCCTTCCAAGTCCTCAACTTAGTCTGCTGGAAGACAGCCAAAGTTTTTGACAGCCTCCCTTTTCTCAATCAAATCCACCCTTTCCTTAGACTCCCCCAGGCCGCTCAGAAAGCCCTGCTATATGGAAGCCTAGCCCTCTGTCCTCCTTACCGGCAACGGCTCAGACATCCCCAGCTACAGGTGCCGTTCCAGGGTCTCGCTCTTCCTCCCACAGCACAGTCATCACCAACTCTCAGCCCACGCCCGACCGACCCTGATTACCTGAGGACGAGGTGCAGGGAGGGACCCCGGAATCCACGGGTGAAGACCCGACCGCCGACGACCCAGAAGAGGCAGACGCCATCTTGGCAGCCCCCTCCCCCTCAGCGACCTCGCTCCCTTTCAATCGGGCTCTTTCTTTTCTTGGAGTCGAATCTTCCCCACGTCTCTTCACAGAACCCGCGTTCTGCGGGCCACCTCCCCGCCCCCTCCGGGGCCTCTCTCAGACACGTCCGGCCGGCTCCCGGACCAACTCAGGGCCGCACCATTCAGTTGGCATGGGGGAGAACTAGCGTCTCGAAACCTTTCCGTAAACTTAACCGCTTTCTGCCGGAGCTACTTTCCTCTCTCACAACAGATTAATCTCAAACCCGCTGCCGGAACCCAACGTCTGGACCAAACTACACCTAAAAGAACAAGAGGTGTCTGTGAGAAGTCCCCGCAGAGCGAACGCCCCCTCCCCCTCCTCCTTAGCCACGGCCTGTTTATCGCCCAACCCCAAGGCTCCACTCCGGGTGGCCCAGGAAATCCGGGAACTACGCATGCGCCCAACCTTTGCGGCCCAGCCCACCCTGGGAAGACAAGCCAATCAGGAAGCTGCTACAGGTCACATGACATGGGTCGGGCGCGCCCTAACGAATCAAAGGGTGGAAGACAGCGCATCCCTCTCCGCAGACCTTCCCTACGGTGTCTCGGTGAGGCTACCTAGGCTCGCCTCTTTGAAGGGACTAGGTGGCGATGTCTGAGCCCTGCAAGAGTCCGCAGGGCTGGTCCGTTCAGTTTCACAGGCCAGGAAGGGTTCTCAATAGAAGTGCTGCTATCCAGAGACGTTAAACAGTCTAATGTCATAAAACATCACATGCCACCAAGTATTCTTCCGGCTTTACTGCTTTGTTTACTATTTAGTTTTAAAGTGTCTTCCTCTGAATGATACTCACAACATACGCTTTGCCTCAAGCCTGATGCTGAGCACAGCGATGGAATTCAGTAAATATTTGATAAGTGAACGAACTTGTCAAAAAGGGCCTCAGAAGGCGATCGGAAATATCACGGCCTTCCTGGAATCCAAGCCCTTAGCCTCTCTTAGTTACCTAAATTCGAAAGTACATAGAGACGCCCAGAGAAATTCCCCATTCTAGTATAATCTTCGTACTAACCTCGCTAAGTTTTAACAATATACCCTGGGATTAGGAACCCTGGTGGGGATCTGAAGACCTGACTGAACAGACTGTAAGCTGCTAGAGAGCAAGGACTGTTTGACCCCGGTATCTCCAGCTCCTCCCATGATGTAATTCTGTACATAGTAAGAGCTATGTGGAATGAATAAATAAAGAGGATTGGGGAGGGGGGGAATCCTATATATTGCAACCCCCAAGCTGAGGGGGTTACCTTCTATCCACATGTCTTCTGGGTCTTTAAAAGGGAAACTAAGGAGTTCCCATCTTGGCTCAGTGGAAACGAATCTGACTAGTATCCATGAGGATGAGGGTTTGATTCCTGGCCTTGCTCAGGGGGTTAAGGAGCTGGTGTTGCCCTGAGCTGTAGTGTAGGTCGCAGAGGTGCCTGGGATCTGGCTTTACTGTGGCTGTGGCAAAGGCCAGCAGCTACAGCTCTGATTCGACCTAGCCTGGAAACCTCCATATGCCACAGGTGTGGCCCTAAAAAGACCAAAAAAAAAAAAAAAAAAGAGGGAAAGTATCAAAAGCCCAGAAAATACACCCATGCATTTACCTCTGCCTTTCCGTTGTGGCACAGCGGAAATGAATCCGAATAGTATCCATGAGGATGCGTGTTCTATCCCTGGCCTCGAGTTGTGGTGAGCTGCGGTATAGGTTGCAGACATGGCTTGGATACCGAGTTGCTGTGGCTGTGGTGTAGGCTGGCAGCCTTAGCTCGGATTTGACCCCTATCCTGGGAAGTTACATATGCTGCAAGTTCAGCACTAAAAAGCAAAAGAAAAAGGATCTAAAATAATTGCCTGCTGCCACCTGCTGGGTTATCTGTCTTTCTTTGGGTGCTTAAGGTAGACAAACCTCAAATTGTTGAATTGCCATTTGTAATTCCATAGTAATAAAACGTATAGCACTGAAGTATTTTATCTTTCTGACTTTAAAACTGGAAATAGACCAGTATGGGTGGGTTTGGGATGGAAATGCTATAAAATTTGGTTGTACACGCATAAATGTAATAAAATTCATTAAGAAAAAAATGGAATAGACCAGTAAAACCCTTAATTCACTAAAACAACAGGAGTTTCTGTCATGGCTCAGCAGTTAACGAAACCTGACTAGCATCCATGAGGACTCAGGTTTGATCCCTGGCCTTGCTCAGTAGGTTAAGGATCCAGTGTTGCTGTAAACTGTGGTGTAGGTCACAGATGTAGCTTCGATCCTGTGTTGCTGTGGCTGTGGCATAGGCTAGTGGCTGCAACTCCAATTGGACCCCTAGCCTGGGAACTTCCATATACAGTGAGTGTGGCCCTAAAAAGACAAAAAAAAAAAAAAAAAAAGCAATAGGTCAACAGGGGGATCTTCTCCCAGGAATTTGATCTATGAATGATTTCAGCCCTCCTAAATGAAGAGACCCCTGTTTTGTAGCTTCTTAGACGGTCTTTGTTTCTCCTTTATGTACCAGAAAATATCTACTCCTACCATCTTGTATTAAGTCAGTCAGTTTACTTGTTTGTGTCCCTCATAGACTGTGAATGTTTTAGGGCAAAGATTACATCTTATCCATTTTTTTTTTTTTTTTCTCTTTGGCCGCTCCTGGGGCATAAGGAAGTTCCTGGGCCAGGGATCTAAACGCGCCATAGCAACAACCCAAGCCACTGTAGTGACAATGCCTTTTGCAGAGGCAAAATAAGAGGATGAGTACTTTAACCCCCTACGCCATAAGAGAACTACATCTTTTCTATTTTTATTTTTTTGCTTTTTAGGGTCGCACTCGCAGCATATGGAAATTCCCAGGGTAGGAGTCTAATCCAAGCTGCAGCTGCCAGCCTATGCCACAGCCATAGCAACACAGGATCCAAGCCACATCTGCAACCTACACCACAGCTCACAGTAACACCAGCTCCTTAACCCACTGAGCGAGGCCAGGGATCAAACCCACAGCCTCATGGTTCCTAGTTGGATTCGTTTCCACTGCGCCACGACAGGAACTCCTTTTCTACTTTTATATCTCAAGCAACTAGGACAGTGCCTGACACAAAGCAGTTGCCCAATACATAAATTCTCCTGAGTTCATGAATGGATGAAGGCGAAATTCTAAAAATAGGGCTAGGTGTGTTTCCCATATTTCCACCCTAAACCTTGTCTCTGCTCCCACTCCCACTCAATCCCTGGGGAGGCCTCTGAGTCAGAGAGCCACTCTTCCCCAATAACATTCCTGGCATAGCAGAACTGGGGTGACGTGGCAGGGTGTGGAAGCCTGGGCAGAGCAGGACACATTGACTTGGTGCCCGAAAGGAAACAGAAAAGGGAGTTCACCAATATATACTTTGGAAAAAGGAGGGGATAACCTGATGATCTCCAAACAGACCCACACATACATACTTGAAGGAAATAGTGTTCATACAGACACACACAGCCGTATTAAAATGACCTTCGAGTCTTAGGACAGTTCTTAAGGTCAAAGTGGAGTGAAGTAGCTAGATCAACATAGAGGCAAACTAGGAGGACGAGCACCTTCTTAAGTCAATTAGCAATTTATTCATTCATTCACTGAATTAGTATTATTTAGCCTCAATTATGTCTTAAGCAATATGGGAATTCCTGGTATACACAGATGAAGATGAAGTCCCTACACTCAAAAGATCACAGACAAACAAGGAAGTCAGACACATAAATCATTAGAACAAAACATATATTTGCCATCAAAGTATGCACAAATGCTATGGGTTTTTTTTTTTTTTTTTTTTTGTCTTTTTAGGCTGCACCCTCGGCATATGGAGGTTCCCAGGTTAGGGCTCAAATTAGAGTTGTAGATGCCGGCCTATGCCACAGGCACAGCAACTCGGGATCTGAGTCATGTCTTCGACCTACACCACAGCTCACAGCATGCCAGATCCTTAACCCACTGAGTGAGGCCAGGGATGGAACCCACATCCTCATGGATACTAGTTGGGTTCATTAACCACTGAGCCATGAAGGGAACTCCCACAAGTGCTATGTTTTGACAACCATACTTTCAGAATTAAAAATGGAAAGAAGAGTTCCCTCTGAGGCCTTGTGGGTTAAGAATCTGTCTGCCAGAGTTCCCGTCATGGCTCAGTGGTTAATGAACCCAACTAGTAACCACGAAGTTCCGGGTTCGATCCCAGGCCTCGCTCAGTGGGTTAAGGATCCGGCATGCTGTGCGCTGTGGTGTAGGTCACAGATATGGTTCGGATCCAGGGTTGCTGTGGCTGTGGCACAGGCCAGCCGCTACAGCTCTGATTCAACCCCTAGCCTGGAAACCTCCATATGCCTCGGGTGCGGCCCTAAAATGACAAAAGACAGGAGTTCCCTTCGTGGCTCAGTGGTTAACGAATCCGACTAGGAACCATGAGGTTGCGGGTTCGATCCCTGGCCTTGCTCAGCGGGTTAAGGATCCGGCATTGCCGTGAGCTGTGGTGTAGGTTACAGATGCGGCTCGGATCCCGCGTTGATGTGGCTGTGGCAAAGGCCGGCAGCTACAGCTCCTGTTGGACCCCTAGCTTGGGAACCTCCACATGCCGCGGGTGTGGCTCTACATAAAGGCAAAAAGACAAAAAAAAAAAAAAAAGACAAGACAAAAAAAAAATCTGTCTGCAGCAGCTCAGGTCACTGTGGGGGTATGGGTTCGATTCCTGGCCTAGTGAATTGGGTTAAAGGATTGGGCGTTGCCACAGTTGTGTCCTTGGATTCAATCCCTGGCCTGGGAACTTCCATATACTAGGGGTGTGGCCACAAACAAACAAATAAACTAAGTGGAAGAGAAGTTGAAACATTCTTGACAGACTGTGAGATTGGAACTATTCCGAGAATCTAGAAGGCATGATCTCCATGGTTATAGAAACTGTGCTGGGAAGAGAGGATCGGAGGTGAAATGACTTCACTGTCCCATAGAATTGGAATTTGGCCAGGTAGGTAAGAAAAGAAAGACATTTTAAGGAGAAGGAAAAGTATGGAGACATGATAGAGAATTGGTGTCAGGGAAATGATGCTAGAATAGAATGATGTGGAAGAATGTGAGGCTGTGAAAGGCAGAAAGAAGCTAAATGAAGAAGGATCTTGAAAGCTATGTTAATAGTAATTATCACCTATTAAACATCTATGTGCTTATTACTGTACTAAGTGGTTTACAAGGATTACGTCTCTAGATCTTTTCAACCACCTTAAAGAGTAGGTATTATTATTAGTGTCACTTTACAGATGAGAAAACTGAAATTTGGACAAGATAAAACAACTTGTCCAAAGTCACACAGCTATAAGACCTTAAACCCAAACTCAAACTCAGGTCTGGCTGGCTCTAAAACTCTGCTCTTAACCACACTACTATTCTGCCACAAGAATTTTGGACTTTCAGGTGGAGAAAGACAAACATCAGGAGTTCCCCTTTTGAATCAGTGATTAACGAACCCGACTAGCATCCATGAGGACGCGAGTTTGATCCCTGGCCTCCCTCAGTGGGTTAAGGATGGGCTTTGCCGTGAGCTGCGGTATAGGTCAGAACAGCTCGGATGAACAGCTCGGATCTGGCGTTGCTGTGGCTGTGGTGTAGGCCAGCAGCTACAGCTCTGATTGGACCCTTAGCCTGGGAACCCTCATATGCCTCCAGTGCAGCCCTAAAAAAAAAAAGAGACCAAAAAAAAAGAAAGACAAACATCATATATCACTTATACGTGAAATTTTAAAAAAGGATACAAATGAACTTATGTACAAAACAGAAACAGACTCACAGATTTCAAAAACAAACTTATGCTTACCAAAGGGGAAACGTCTGTGATGTAAATTAGGAGTTTGAGGTTGGGGAGTTCCCTTCGTGGCTCAGTGGTTAAGGAATCCGACTAGGAACCACGAGGTTGCGGGTTCGATCCCTGGCCTTGCTCAGTGGGTTAAGGATCCGGTGTTGCCGTGAGCTGTGGTGTACGTTGCAGACGCAGCTCCGATCCCGCGTGGCTGTGGCGAAGGCCGGCAGCTACAGCTCCTGTTAGACCCCTAGCCTGGGAATCTCCATATGCCGCAGGTGCGGCCCTAGATAAGGCAAAAAAGCCAAAAAAAAAAAAAAAAAAAAGAGTTTGAGGTTAACATACACACACAACTATATATAAAACAATCAGAAGTTCCCTAGTGTAGGTCGCAGCTCCAGCTCGGCTTTGATCCCTGGTGATTTAACTTCCCTATGCCATGGAGGTGGCTGAAAAGGGGAGAAAATTTTTTTTAATTTTTTAAAAATTTTATTTAAAGGAGTTTCCGTCGTGGCTCAGTGGTTAACGAATCCGACTGGGAACCATGAGGTTGTGGGTTCGATCCCTGGCATCACTCAGTGGGTTGGGGATCTGGCGTTGCTGTAAGCTGTGGTGTGTGTTGCAGACGCGGCTCAGATCGCGCGTTGCTGTGGCTCTGGCGTTGGCCTGAGTGATGCCACAGCTTCGATTGGAACCCTAGCCTGGGAACCTCCATATGTCGCAGGTGTGGCCCTGAAAAGACAAAAAAAAAAAAATTACTTGAAAAGAAGAATGGGTATAACTGAATCACTTTTCTGTACAACTGCAATTAACACAACACTGTACAGCAACTGTACTCCAATATAAAATAAAAACTAAATTAAAAAAAGATTTGGATTTTAACCTGAGGTTGACAAGGAGCCATTAAAGATTTTCCAGCAAAACAGTGACAAAATCTGAGTTTTTAGAAAGGTTCCTCTTGACGGCAGAGTGGAAAACGAACTGGAGCAGAGGGAGACTGACCTCTTCTAAACGAAAATTTCTTGACTCCCAATTTCTGCACTCAGCGTAGCGGGGTTCCTGGGGTCACCAAGTCGAAGCATTCCACCGCCCAGATGGGCTCCCTAACTGGGGGCGGGGAGCTTGGGGTAGCTCTGCGCAGGCGTGGGCGGGGCTGAAGCCGTGAGAAGGTTTAGGGGGCGGGACCAGGAGTCTCTCGACGCTCTTCTACTTCTGCCTGTAGACGACCGGCTTCCGCCGTCGCCTGCCTCCCGCGAAGGTAGTGGTGTCGAGAGCCGAGTCCCGAGGACCGCGCTGTGTGAGGAGGGGCTGCTGGTGGTGGCGCAGTCTGAGTAGGCGATATGAGTTTGGCTGGGGGCCGGGCGCCCCGGAAGACCGCAGGGAACCGGCTTTCTGGTCTCCTGGAGGCAGAGGAGGAAGATGAGTTCTACCAGACGACTTATGGGGGTTTCACTGAGGCAAGAGCTGGGCCCAGGAAGAGGGAGGGAAGGAAGCTAAAAGGAGTCCTGAAGGGAGAAACCTCGGACAAAGAAGGGGGGCGGGGAAGAGAGGATCCGTGATAGCTGATCCTCGAGGTGGGGTGGGCGAGACTGGAGAACAAACTGGAGTCCTGGAAGGGAGAGTCGTGGATGGCTGAAACCTACTGTGTACTTTCCCAGCTGCGTCTCTCGCTGCACTTATGACGTCTAGCAGATGCCAGGCACATCGTGGTCACGCGGTGTATTCTCGTTGGCCCACTGCCTGGTGGTTATTCACCTCAAGTATAGAAAAGAAATCTCTCAAAAACGAAAAAAAAAATAGAGGCATTTAGCATACTCCTTTTTCAGCTTTCAAATCTCGGTGTAAATGTCTCCTTGGATAACCCTTCCTTGACTGTCCTAAGTTTCCCACTATATTTCTTTCGTATTGCCTATTTCAATTTGTAATAGATTTTGTTGGCTTACTTTGTTTATAATTTCCTATTAGATTGTAAGCGCTTTAAGGTTAGAGATTATCTGTTTTGTTCAACCGCATAAATGTCCAGTGCCTAGTCCAGTGTCCGGATTGGGTTGGCACTTGTCAAATTTTGTCTTGATTGAATATAACCATTCTTCAAATATGTTAAGCGTCCAGAGCAAGCCAAGAACTATGATAGGTTCTAGGGAAACACCACTTTGGGGAGTTCCACTATGGCTCAGCCAGTTAAGGACATGGTGTTGTCACTACTGCGTCTTGGGTCACCTGCTGTGACACCAGTTCCATCCCTGGCCGGCAACTTGCACGTGGCTCCAGCGAGGCCAAAAAGAAAACGAACCAAAAAACCCCACCATTTTATTCTGACATATTCCAGATTCAAATGGGGGAACTAGCCAAATTAACAGTCAGTTAAAATACCACATGGAGCCAAAGTTGTTTGGGAGAGGCAGAGGACCATATGAAAAGCGGCCTTGGCTGGATGAATAGTGGTAGGAGTGGGAACAAGGGAAGGAGAAAGGTTGGTCCAGCGAGGGGGTGGGGCAGAAATGTGTAAAAACACTGAGATCCTGGTCTAGGATCTGCATATCCACTCTCATTATCCAGACCATGAAGAAGAATAAGGGTTGGTCAGGCTAGAGAGAGTAGGCATGGGCCAGGTCATGGAGGGCTTCGTGAGAAGATTGTCATAGTTTTATGATCATATTTGTACTTTATAAAGATCATTCTGCAATGAGGATTTGAAGGAGGCAGTGGGAGTGGAGAAAAATGGGAGGGTTCAGGAGAAATTAAGGAAATAGAATCCACAGGACTTGGTGACTGATTAGGAATCATTACAACAAACCGCTAAGCAATTAGTTTAAAATAGAGTGTTCCCATGTCTCCTCCAAAGGCCATTTTCCTATTCCTATCATTTTACGAGTTGTTATTTAATATGTACCCTTCGTTCTTCCAAAAAGGATTTAAGGAGGCTTATGATATAAACAAAAAGTGGTAACAGTAAAAATAGAGACAGATCAAAAGTAATTGTACCAAGAGCCTCAGCTAAAATGGTAGTAGGAATTGATATTAAATTTAGCCGTGAGCTTCCTGGCAGCCAAACCCTGAATTTCTTTTTTTCAGTAGGAAAGAAGCATACAAGTTCTTTAAGAGACACAAACTTACTCAATATTAAATCCTAGGGAGAACTGCATCCTTATATATAAAGTAACTGGGTTTGGTAGATGATGTAAAAACATTCTTAGTCATGTCTATTAACGACCCTTGGTAAAAGCCAAAGGAATGGTAGTAAGTCTATAACTTAGTGAAAGCATTTCAGTTGAGCACTAAGCTAATGTGTAGTTGAGCTACTACCTCTGGTGACTTAATACGGTCAGAGCTGAGGGGATTAACGTGTTCCCAGGCTGTCTTTCACAAACATCAGTTGGTAGGAAATGATGGTCATCAGCACAAGACTGAACACTGACTGGCTTGGAGTGTCAACTGTCTGTTATTTGCTTGCTTTGGCAGCATGTATACCAAGATTAGCCCATAAGTCTCATCATTGATTGAAGAGAAAGCCACATGTTTGAAGTGCTGCCCCACCCAATTAACTCCCTTGCCTCCAAGTGATTTTTTTTTTTTTTTTTGGTCTTTTTAAGGCCTCACGCTCAGCATATGGAAATTCCCAGGCTAGGGGTTGAATTGGAGCTGTAGCTGCCAGCCTACTCCACAGCCACTGCAATGCCAGATCTGAGTCTGGTCTGTGGCCTGCATCACAGCTCACAGCAATGCCAATGTGACCCACTGGGCCACATGGGAACTTCCTTCTTTTCAAATCTTGTAGCCCTGCAGCGCAGTCAGCTAATGTTGGAAGGAGGCTGTCTGTGCTAGTGCCAAAGGAAGTCAGCTAGGAAGACTTCTTGCCAGAGATAACCTGCTTTACTTAGGTCGAAATCCTTATTCCCTAAACATGCTATACACATTCCTGCTTCTACACCTTTGTTCCTGCTGTTTGATCTGCCCGTGTTTCCCTCTTTGACCTTGACTGTCTAAAAACTATCAGTATTCTAA
This sequence comes from Catagonus wagneri, assembly GCA_004024745.2. Taxonomy (NCBI): domain Eukaryota; kingdom Metazoa; phylum Chordata; class Mammalia; order Artiodactyla; family Tayassuidae; genus Catagonus; species Catagonus wagneri. Next base: position 2,681,352 of record PVHT020000034.1, read on the forward strand.
ACCATGGTTCAAGTCCTCTGCATTTGTGTGTGTGTGTGTGTGTGTGTGTGTGTGTGTGTCTTTTTAGGGCCACACCCACGGCATAAGGAGGTTCCCAGGCTAGGGGTCGAATCAGAGCTGCAGCTGCCAGCCTATGCCACAGCCATGGCAATGCCAGATTCGAGCCACGTCTGCAGCCTACACCACAGCTCACAGCAATGCAAATCTTAACCCACTGAGCAAGGCCAGGGATCAAACCTGTGTCCTCATGGATATTAGATTGGTTTCTGCTGAGCCACAATGGGAACTCCTATTCTGAATTCTTTAGAGTCTAATGCAGTGTTTAGTAAACTGCAACCTGCTGGCCATATCTGGCCCTTTACGGAAAAAGTTTGCCAACCCCTAGTCTAAAGGAAGGAAATCTAAAGTTAAACCTTCCCAGGCCAGGAGTTCCCTTCGTGGCTCAGTGGTTAACGAATCCGACTAAGAACCATAAGGTTGCGGGTTCGATCCCTGGCCTTACTCAGTGGGTTAAGGATCCGGCGTTGCTCTGAGCTGTGGTGTAGGTTGCAGACGCGGCTCAGATCCTGCGTTGCTGTGGCTGTGGCGAAGGCCGGCAGCTACAGCTCCTGTTAGACCCCTAGCCTGGGAACCTCCATATGCCACGGGTGCGGCTCTAGATAAAGGCAAAAAGACAAAAAAAAAAAACCTTCCCAGGCCACCTGCAATGTTTTATTGGTACTTTATATGTTGCCTTGTATTAAAAAAAATTTTTTTTTTTTTCTTGTCTGAGGAAGGTGAAAGGCTTAGTTAGGAAGGACAGTGGGACAGCCCTTCTAAAGAAACAGATTCTGGCGTTCCTGGCATGGCTCAGCAGTAATGAATTCGACTAGCATCCATGATTGATTGAGTCCATCAATCCCTAGCCTCCCTCAGTAGGTTAAGGATCCGGCTTTGCTGTGAGCTGTGGTGTAGGTCACAGACGCAGCTCGAATCTGACATTGCTGTGGCTGTTGTGTAGGCTGGCAGCTGTGGCTCCAATTTGACCCCTAGCCTGGGAACTTCCATATGCCACAGGTGAGGCCCTAAAAAGACCAAAAAAAGAAAGAAAGGGAGGGAGGAAAGGGAAGGAAGGAAAGAAACAGATTCTGTTCCTTCTGAAGGAGTATCAATGACTCCGATGTTGATGAGAACCTTATTTCCCTATGCCTTCAGGAATCAGGAGATGATGAGTATCAAGGGGACCAGTCAGACACAGAGGATGAGGTGGACTCTGACTTTGACATCGACGAAGGAGATGAACCATCCAGTGATGGAGAAGCAGAAGAGCCAAGAAGGAAGCGCCGAGTAGTCACCAAAGCATATAAGGTGCTGGGGAGTCCTGGTTTTCTTGGGCTTCCTTAATTCCTGTTCTCTCTTTCATCAGGTCTCAAGATCCTCATACCAGTCCCATTTCCTTCAGTGTTGGTTTTCTCTTCCTTTCTGCTATTTCTTCTCTTCCCTGGTGTCTGATTCCATTCTGTTCCCAGGAGCCTCTTAAGAGCTTGAGGCCTCGAAAGGTCAGCACCCCGGCTGGTAGCTCTCAGAAGACCCGAGAAGAGAAAGCATTGCTTCCACTAGAACTACAGGATGATGGCTCTGACAGTGAGTGGGGATGTTTGGGTCAATTGACCAAATTGAAATATGTTGATAAAGTATTGTGTTACTGTTAAATTTCCTGAAGTTGATAACTAAATTAGGTTTACGTAAGGAAAATTTTTTATCTTAGGAAATATACACCGAGTATTTATGGGAAGAGAGCCATGATATGTGCAACTTAACTTTCAGATTATTCAGAAAACACTCACACAAAAAATGCAAATAGGGCAAAATGTTAACAGGTGATCTCGTAAAGGATACGTGGATGTACCTTGTATTATTCTTGCAACTTTTTTCTAAGTTTGAGATGATTTCCAAATAATTTTATTTTATTTATTTATTTTTTGTCTTTTTGCCTTTACACAGAGGCGCACCCGTGGCATATGGAGGTTCCCAGGCTAGGGGTCTAACAGGAGCTGCAGCCACTGGCCTTCGCCACAGCCACAGCCACAGCAACGCGGGATCCGAGCCGCGTCTGCAACCTTCACCACAGCTCACGGCAACGCCGGATCCTTAACCCACTGAGCAAGGCCAGGGATCGAACCTGCAACCTCATGGTTCTTAGTCGGATTCGTTAACCACTGAGCCACGAAGGGAACTCCCAAATAAAGATTTTAAAATTAAAAAAAAAATACAAGTTCCCGTTGTGGCTCAGTGATTAATGAATCCGACTAGGAAGCATGAGGTTGCAGGTTCGATCCCTGGCCTCGCTCAGTGGGTTAAGGATCTGATGTTGCCGTGAGCTGTGGTGTAGGTCGCAGACGTGGCTCGGATCCCGTGTTGCTGTGGCCATGGCTTAGGCCAGCAGCTACAGCTCCGATTAGATCCCTGCCCTGGGAACCTCCACATGCCGCAGGTGTGGCCCTAGAAAAGGCAAAAAGACAGGAAAAAAAAAAAAGGGAGGTGGACATGAATTTAAAATTTCTTCGTTTCTTGGTTTCTTTCCCAGGTCGGAAGTCCATGCGTCAGTCTACAGCTGAACATACAAGACAGACATTCCTTCGGGTACAAGAGCGGCAGGGCCAGTCACGGAGGCGAAAGGGACCCCACTGTGAGCGGCCACTGACCCAGGAGGAGCTGCTCAGGGAAGCTAAGATCACAGAGGAGCTCAACTTACGTTCACTGGGTCAGTCTGTGGTTTTGAGAACAGTGGGTAGAGGGGCTGAGAAGCATGGGATAAACCGAGACCTGGAAGATCCAACGAACTAGAAAGATGGCGATTTGGGGCAAAGTAATTGGAGGAAAGAAATGGAGAGAGTAAGTGATGAGAAACAAGGAACTAGGCAGTTATGAGGGCACTAAAGGACAAGTTCTACTGAAGTACTTTGGTGTAATTCTTAATATAAGAATTATATAGGGAGTTCCCTGGTGGCTTAATGGGTTAAGGGTCTGGTGTTGTCACTGCTGTGGCTTGAGTTTGATCCCTAGCCCAGGAACTTCCATGTGTCACAGACGTGGCCAAAAATAAATAAATAAAATTGTATAGGACTCAGTTCAAATCCTAGTTCTGCTGTTCCCTATCTGTAAGACCATAGGCAAATTACTTACAACCTACTTTTATCTTTCTTTCCTTGTTCACAAAGTGGGGTGGTAATGCCTACTTTAATGATCATAAGAATTAGAAATTCAGAGTTAGTTCATGAGATGTATTACTTTAAAAATTCTTTAAAATCTTTTCAGTTTATGTGCTATTGGGAACATAGTCTTATATGGTAATATACTGTACAAAACCATTTCTGTCTGTCTGTCCTTCCTTCCTTCCTTCCTTCCTTTCCTTTCCTTTCTTTCCGTCTGTCTTTTTGCCTTTTTCTAGGGCTGCACTTGCGGCATATGAAGGTTCCCAGGCTGTAGCCACCGGCCTATGCCACAACCACAGCAACGCGGGATCCGAGCTGTGTCTGCAGCCTACACCACAGCTCATGGCAATGCCGGATCCATAACCCACTGAGCGAGGCCAGGGATCGAACCCACAACCTCATGGTTCCTAGTTGGATTTGTTAACCACTGAGCCACGACGGGAACTCCAAAACCATATATTTCTGCAAAGGATGGTGAGAATTCTCAGGTCAGGAGACGTACATGAGGAACTGAGGCAATAGCAGACTTCACATCTCCCATCACATGCTCACTCTGGGGCATACTTTCACTGAGTTAAATAACAAGTGGAAGCTCCTACAGCGTTTAATTTGTTATTTCTCTCTTGCTCTGTCTTTTTTGACCAGGCATAAATAATTGAACATGCATAGGCCAAATGCAATTTCACTATGGAGTGGAAGTTATTTTTTGTCTTTGTCTTTTTGCCTTTTTCTAGGGCCGCATCTACAGCACATGGAGGTTCCCAGGCTAGGGATCTAATCGGAGCTGTAGCCGCCGGCCTACGCCACAGCCACAGCAACGCGGGATCCAAGCCACGTCTGCAACCTACACCACAGCTCACGGCAACACTGGATCCTTAACCCACTGAGCGAGGCCAGGGATCAAATCCGCAACCTCATGGTTCCTAGTCGGATTCGTTAACCACTGAGCCACAACGGGAACTCCAATGGAGTGGAAGATTTTTACCCAGAATATCTGGGACCCATTCTGTTTCAGTTTAATGACAGTTTTGAGATTTAGTATCTTAACTCCAAAGGACCTCAATTATTGAGAAAAGATTTGGTACATTTTCAGCATTTTCAGGATGTATTTCTTTTCCTGTCTTTTTTTTTTTTTTTTTAGGGCTACACCTGCAGCATATGGAGGTTCCCAGGCCAGGGGTTGAATCACAGCTGTAGCCACAGGCCTACGCCATAGCCACAACCACACCACAGCAACACGGGATCCAAGCCACATCTGTGACATACATCACAGCTCACGGCAATGCCGGATCCTTAACCCACTGAGCAAGGCTAGGGATCAAACCAGCATCCTCATGAATCCTAGCCAGATTTGTTTCTTTCTGCTGAGCCACGATGGGAACTCCAGGATGTATTCTCATGACATTTTTTTCTCTTCATTATATTGGCTTTTTTTTGCCTTTTTTTGTCATTTTAGGGCCGCACCTGCGGCATGTGGAGGTTCCCCGGCTAGGGGTCTAATCGGAGCTGTAGCCACTGGCCTACGCCGCAGCCACAGCAACGCAGGATCCGAGCTGTGTCTGTGACCTACACCACAGCTCACGGCAACACCGGATCTTTAACCCACTGAGCAAGGCCAGGGATTGAACCCGCAACCTCATGGTTCCTAGTCGGATTTGTTAACCACTGCGCCACAATGGGAACTCCTATATTGGCTTTAAAATGGGAAATCTCTCTGTGTAATGGTATTTCAGTGCTTTAAAACAGTAGCTATCTCTCAAAACATAAATGACTGAGAACCATCACAAATACTGAGGTCACCTGATGTCACTGTAATTACAATCTTCATCCTTCGACCACATCGTTTCAGGGCACTGTAAAGAGAGTGATTCCCAGGCTTCTGGCGTTGTAACTTGACATAGGAGATCCTGGAGGGGCATGTTTGACAGGGGGAAAAAAATAATTTCCTTTTTTTTTTTTTTTTTTTTTTTTTTAGGGCTTTACCGGGGGCATATGGAAGTTCCCAGGCCAGGGGTTGAACCGGAGCTATAGCTGCTGGCCTACATCTCAGCCACAGCAACACAGGATCTGAGCTGTATCTGTGAGCTACACCACAGCTCACGGCAATGCCAGATCCTTGATCTGAGTGAGGCCAGGGATCGAACCTGTGCCCTCATGGATACTAGTTGCATTTGTTTCCACTGCACCGCAATAGGAACTCCCCAATAAGTTCATTTTTTAACATGCTGGATTTGAGGTGTCTATGAGCAGTTCATGCAGTACCAGTTAAAACATGCAGATCTAGTGCTCGGACAAGCTATTTAGGATAGAAATACAAATTTGGAAGTTTTAAAATATGGATGGTGGAGTTCCTGTCCTGTCTCAGTGGTTAACAAATCTGACTAGGAACCATGAGGTTGCGGGTTTGATCCCTGGCCTTGCTCAGTGGGTTAAGGATCCGGCGTTGCTGTGAGGTGTGGTGTAGGTTGCGGATGCGGCTCAGATCCTGCGTTGCTGTAGGCCAGTGGCTACAGCTCCTATTGGACCCCTAGCCTGGGAACCTCCATATGCCGTGGGTGTGGCCCTAGATAAGGCAAAAAGCCAAAAAAAAAAAAGGGAATGTTTCCAGGGAGAGTAGCTGCTGAGTACTGCTGAGACGCCAGTGAAGAGAACTGAGAAGTGTCCATTGGTTTTGGTGACGTGGAGATCTGAGTGTTCCTTAGGGAGCACTTTTTTGGGGACTGAGCCATTTGGAAATTGATTGGGAAGCCAAAGTTAAAATTTGGCCATGAAGGGTAAGAGAGGGAATAGGGGGTTCTGGGGTCAAGGTAGAGTTTGTCCTTGTTTTTTTCGTTTGTCTTCTTTTTTACCACACCCACAGCATGTGGAAGTTCCCAGGCCAGGGATCGAATCTGTACCACATAGCAGTGACCAGAGCCGTAATGGTGAAAATGCAGGAGCCTTAACCCACTAGGCCATCAGAGAACTCCCTGTCCTTGTTTTGTTTTATTCAGAGATTGGAAAGAGTATATCTTTGGTGAGGTGAAACTGAAAGAATTGAAAGATGGAAAAGAAAGGATGGTTAATAGTATAGAGTTTTGGAGACGTGTTGGGGGGGGTGGAAGCTAGGGCACAGGTGGAGGAATTGACCTAAGCTATGAGAAAGGAGGGAAAGAAGGGGGCTTCACAGCTGTAGGATTGTAAATCCAGAGAGGGCAGTGCAGTAGTTCTCATCTGTTGTCTTTCATGTACTGTCAGGTGTTAGGGATAGAGTTGGAAGCTTGAGAATTATGACTGCTTGAAATGCTTGTTGAGATAGGATCATCTGAGGTTTGGGACCATGAATTTATTGTGGTTTCACTCTACCTATTTTGTAACTTTTCAGTGGTAACACTTGGCAGTCCAGGTCTGGGTGAGGGAGTTTAGATTGACAGGAGAATGACTGATAAATTGGGGAACCTAAGCTCAATTTTAAAAGGCAAATGAAGCCTGGAAGGGATGATAGAATGAGGAGATATTCATGGACTAGAATACTGAAGAACTAGAACACAGGTGTCTAGAGTAATGGAGCAGGGAGTTCCCGTCATGGCTCAGCAATTAACGATATCGACTAGTATCCATGAGGATGCTGGTTTGATCCCTGGTCTTGCTCAGTGGGTTAAGGATCCAGCATTTCTGTGAGCTGTGCTATAGGTCGCAGACAAGGCTTGGATCCTGCGTTGCTATGGCTGTGGTGTAGGCTGGTGGATGCAGTTCCAGTTCTTCCCGTAGCCTGGGAACTTCCACATGCTGTGGGTGCAGCCCTAAAAAGACAAAGGAAAAAAAAATAGAGTAATGGAGCAAAGAGACCTGAAGTGTGGGACTTAGTAAGACACCGGCACATCTTGCACAGGATGTGAGAAAATAAGCAGCCTCCACCAGAGGACTGTAAGAGTGGTGGAAGGATTGCTGAGTGAGGAACTTGAGAAAATAGATGAGTTGGCTGATTTATAGAGCAGGCGTTCCAGAGGGTACAGGAAGTGTTTGAGAGAAGGGTTGGAAGTTTGGTTCAAGGGAAAGAGAACAACATTACCAACGAGAATTCAAGTGCAAAAGAGGTTAAATCACTGGGCAGGGGCTGCGGGGGGAGTGTCCAGAAGACTCTTCTGGTCAGACTTTATCTAGTGGAGTGTGTTCACAGTACCCACGTTTAAGGAGGACACAGCACAGAACTTAGAAGTTCATTCAGAGGCGAAGGACCAGGAATATTTTTGTCTGTTTATATGTTAGCACATCTTTATTGAATGCCTGTCATGTGTGGAATGCTGCTTGACTCTGATATGTAGGTAATATGAGTCACAGTCACTGTCCTTAGGGAAGAGACCTATACACCGACAGTGAACTGCCATAGAGCAGTGTCACAGGGTCCAGCAGGGGCTATGGTGAACTAGAGGAGTGCCTGAGAGGGGGAACTCAGCTCAGCTGATTGTTGCCATGTGAGGATGCAGACACAGGGTTGCCAGAGTTTTTCTTTTCTTTTCTTTTCTTTCTTTCTTTCTTTTTTTTTTTTTTTTTTTGCTTTTTAGGGCCCCACCCACAGCACGTGGACGTTCCCAGGCTAATAGTCGAATCAGAGCTGTAGTTGTTGGCCTGCACCACAGCCACAGCAATGTGGGATCTGAGCCACATCTGTGACCTACACCACAGCTCATGGCAATGGTGAATCTCCAACCCACAGCTCATGGCAATGGTGAGGCCAGGGATTGAATCCACAACCTCATGGATACTAGTTGGATTCATTTCCATTGCACCTCAATGGGAACTCACTTATATTTTTTTAAGAGGGAGCAGAAATCTCTCTATTTAAATGTAATTCCTAACTGCTAAATGTCAGCAAGTAATTCAGATTTTTCTTTAAAACGCTATACAGATCAAGCAAAACACCTAAGGGGGCTGCCATCTTGCAGACTCTGCCATAGACCACAATGAGTACAGGAATAGAAGAGTGTCTGAGGCACAGCAGTGGCAGAGAGAGGAGTGACTCAGCCTTGCTATATGAGGAATAGTTCAATGGAAGGGGTGTTGTGATCCGCCTGGAGAGAGATGGAAACTAATTTCATCTATTTAAAGGATTGTCGTGTGGAAGGCAGATTAGACTTGTGTCCCTTATGGCCTTAAAAATTAAAACAGTGTCATCAGGAAGTATATTTCAGCTCAAAATTGGAAAGAACCCCCAATGACTAGAGATGCCTAAAGACGCAGTGTGCTGCCTTGGCTGGGAGCAGGCTGACAGGGCAGTCCTGGAGGGGTCTCTGGGGAAGCGAGCAGGTACCTCATCAGAGGGTCCCTTTCAATTCTAAAGTCCTGCAGTTCTGAGTGGGGAAGGCACTAAGTGGACTGAAACAGTGATGAGCAGAGAGGATGTCAAGAGGGGCAAGCAGGATTTCCTTTGTGGCACAGTGGGTTAAGGATCCGGCATTGTTGCTGCAGTGGCTTGGGTCACTGCTGTGGCGTGGGTTCAGTCTGTAACCCAGGAGCTACCACATGCCACAGGTGTGACCAAAAAAAAGAGGGGCAAGCAGAAAACTTACGATATGGCAGATGCTAGAGGGCCTTAGAGGCTTTCATAGTTGGCTCGGGGAGGCAGTGACTAGACAGCCCAGAAGATGATAGACTGTAGGGCAGACCTGGGTTTGGGAGGAGGGGGACTGACCATCCCCTTTCCTTTCTTTGACCCTGAAGAGACATATGAGCGGCTTGAGGCTGACAAAAAGAAGCAGGTCCACAAGAAGCGGAAGTGCCCTGGGCCCATAATCACCTACCATTCAGTGACAGTGCCACTTGTTGGGGAACCAGGCCCTAAAGAAGAGAATGTCGACGTAGAGGGGTGAGTGACTCTCAAGGGGAGAAGAGAGCAGTTTCTCCCTTCTGTACTCAGCCCTGGACCCTCAGCCCCACGTCCCTTGCTTTTTGCACGTCGCTCTCTAGCACTCGGTGTCTTTCAGATTCCTCTTCCTGCCAGCTCCTTATTCCTTTCTCTCTTTTTTAGCCTCTCTTTTCTCCTTTCCTTTTTCCATCCAGCCCAGCTTTGTGTTGTTATCACTAAAGAGATTCTCTCAGTGTTGCTGTCCCCACTGCCTCTTTTCTCACCTGTCTTGTGTCTGTATCTGTTGTTTTCTCTCCTCAGCTCTTTGTGTTTTTCTGTGTCTTTTCCCTCAGACTTGATCCTGCGCCCACGGCTTCTGCATTGACTCCCCGTGCTGGGACTGGACCGGTCGTCTCTCCTGCTCGATGCTCACGTACCTTCATCACTTTCAGTGATGATGCAACATTTGAGGAGTGGTTCCCCCAAGGGCGGCCCCCAAAGGTCCCTGTTCGGGAGGTCTGCCCAGTGACCCATCGCCCAGCCCTATACCGGGATCCTGTTACAGATATACCCTACGCCACTGCTCGAGCCTTCAAGATCATCCGTGAGGCCTACAAGAAGTACATCACTGCCCATGGACTGCCGCCCACTGCCTCAGCCCTGGGCCCTGGCCCACCACCTCCTGAGCCCCTCCCTGGCTCTGGGCCTCGAGCCTTGCGCCAGAAAATCGTCATCAAATGAAGGGAAGTCTAGTCCTTAGAGAGCCCTTTCCTCTTTCGTCCCCTAACTTGGGGTTCTTAATGTCTGTCCCCTCCCCGCCCCCCACTTCTTCCCCTTGTCATCACTGATCTTTGTCCAGCCCTTTATTTCTTTCCCTCTAGTTCCTACTGTTTTTTTTTTTTTTTTTACTCTAATAAAATAGAAAGATCCTTTTTGTCTCGTGTTTAATCTTGGGTTGGGAGCAAAAATTATTTGTGAATGTCTGAATATATATGGGTCTTTATATTTGTTTAATAGCACTTATATTCAGTTGCCCTTTCTAAATAGTAAAATATTCATTCTTCCAACAGTTTATAAACCTTAAAATTAGACAACAAAACCAAAATCCTTATATTCACCTTTATGTCTCTTAAAAGTCACTACTTTGAATCTAGCAGGTACCAGCTAGGTAGGAACTGTGTGATTCTCATAGAACTCCAGTTTCTAGGACTTGGGCTTGCGGGAAGGGGAGGAGATGCTGTGGCTCTTGGTGGCCACTAGAGGCTCTCAGGGCTGGGCAGGGTATGGGGGCTGTGTATATGTGATCTCCCACTCCCCCCCACCTGGCTAGAGCTAAAATAATAAAATGCTGAGCTCACTGTTCCCCCACCCTCTGCCCCGGCACCCGGCTCCTCCTGTTGCCGGGACAGTGCTCCAGTAGAACAGACAGACCGACCCACTGACAGAAGGGGAGGTGAGAAGGGAGGTGACCACCAGGACTGGTAAGTGGGGAAGGCAGGGGGCTTATGGATCAGAGCCTGGTGGGGGATGGGAGGGGAAGAGTGGCTCCTCCTGGGAGTGATATGGAGTGTGCCTGTGTTTTCGTCACTCAGTGTGTTTCTGTCACTGCCCTCTCTGAATCTTTCATATTCAGCATAGTGTGTATGTGTGGCTTGTGTATATTTTTCTTATTGTAAAAGATTATGCAAGTTTAATCCTCTCACCATTTTTAGAGAAACTTTATCCCATGTAGAAGACACTTCCCACCCATTGGACCGGCGTCACCTTCCTGTCCAAAGCCCAGGACAAATTATGGGAACTCAGTACCTTCTCCTAAGGCCATACCTCCCTCCCTTCCCCCATCCTGGAAGTACCCCAGCTCCTCTGAGCCCTTGCCTTCCCTTAGGATTTAGAATTTATACAAACGTAGAAAGTGAAATCTTGATCCCACACAGTAAGAGAGGAAATGAAGGTGGGGTAAGAGCACCATCCCCCCACCCCAATCCTCCTTGCTTTCTTAAACCAGTTTAGGAAAAAGACTGGATTATGGGGAAGAGAGGAAGAATTTCCCTGAAGCTCTCTGCCTGCTCCCCTTCCTTTCAATAGGAACTGGGCTTGGGGCCAGCTGTGTTGGCGGGACTCCCGGCAGCTGTGCTAGGGCAAGAGGCACTGACAGGCGAGGTTATAGGGGAGGGGTACTGCCAGGATTTCTCCATCAAACAATGGGAAGACAGATTCAGTCTGGATGCCTGGGATCCCCATCCAGAGTGGCTGGAATGGTGAAAGCAGGAAGGAGGCTTTGGTTCTAACTAAACAACCTAATCTTCCCCCATCTTCCCACACTCAGCTAGGTTTCTACCCTCCAAGGCAACTAGTTAATTGTTCTGCCCCCTGTGGCTTGTCTCTTTGTGTCCCTACTGTGTCCTTGTAAATCTTTCCATTTCCAACCACTTTTCCCATGTACCCCAGGCTCCGTGAGTGCCACACTGTGGGGAGGGGGTGGGGGCCATCATGTCATCGTATCTGAAGGAACTGGAGAAATACAGAGACATAGATGAAGATGAGATCCTAAGGACCTTGAGCCCTGAGGAGCTAGAGCAGCTGGACTGCGAGCTACAGGAGATGGACCCCGAGGTAGGGGCTCCAGCACAGGGAAACAGGGGCAGTCCCCAGGCATTTGGGAAGGGTGCGGGGCCCGGGTGTCTGAGACCAGGGCTATGTGCTGGGACTGGAGTCCCAGAAGAGTCAGGGGAAAGGTCTGGAGATGCTTTAGGGAGCCCTGGAGATGCCCCAGATCAGAGGGGAGATCTGACTTGCTCCCCAAAACTCATCCCTAAGAACATGCTCCTGCCGGCTGGACTAAGACAACGTGACCAGACGAAGAAGAGCCCAACGGGGCCGCTGGACCGAGAGGCCCTTTTGCAGTACCTGGAACAACAGGCACTAGAGGTCAAAGAGCGTGATGATTTGGTACCCTTCACAGGCGAGAAGAAGGGTATGGAGACACTAACATCCACACCTCCCAGAACCCAAATAGTTGCCTCTCACATGTCCCCCCCTCCAGCTTCCCTCTCACCTTCCAGCTCCTAGCTGCCCAGGGACTCGGCTGCCTACACCTGCATGCCAGCTTACACTCTTCAGCTCTTATAAGAGATCGAGGGGACCCAGGAGTCCTGAGCTTGTAGAGGACGCAGGCTTTACAGTGGCTCCTAGTGACCCAGCACTCCGCCTCCTGGAGAAGGAAAGGAATCTGGAGGCCAGGATCCTAGGAGAAATGACCTCTACCTGAACCATCCTCATCTCCCCATCAGGGAAACCCTACATTCAGCCCAAGAGGGAAATTCCAGTACAGGAGCAGATAACTCTGGAGCCTGAGCTGGAGGAGGCACTGGCCAATGCCACAGATGCGGAAATGTGTGATATTGCAGGTGGGCAGCTGTGGGAAGTGGAGGACTTTGGAAGATCAGGGGCTGGGGAGTCCTAGCCATGCCGAAGGGACTGGTAGGGAAGGCTCTGAACCAGGACATGGATGTCTGAGAAAACCTCAGGTAGCGGTTTTGAATTTTTCTTGTTTACGTATGTATTCACTCATTAAGTTGACATTTCAAGGGAATTTTTTACAGAGATTATGAAGCAAAACCATTCTGGCTGAAAACAGGAGGGAGTCCGACAGACTCCTTCATCCTGTAGCAGCTCCTTAGGGACCTTCCCTTAGCCCTGTCTCAAGTGTTTTAAAAAACAGTACCTTATGCAGTTTGATGGAAGGGACCCCTGGGACCAAGGAAGAGTGGGAACCTCTTTGGAAGAGAAAAAGAGGTCAGGCTTTAAAAACACAAGATTCAAAATGAGAGGGAGGGGGTTGGAGCAACTCCCTTTTTCTCAATCCCTGTCCCGCCTCTGCTTTCTCACCAGCAATTCTGGGCATGTACACACTAATGAGCAACAAGCAGTACTACGATGCTCTCTGCAGCGGAGAAATCTGCAACACCGAAGGCATCAGCAGTGAGTGTGTTTGGGAGCATAGCCCCCAGGGCTCTTTGCAAGCGGTCCCAGAGTCTCAGCAAAGGTAGCAAAGGGTGAAACAGGTGAAGAGAGGGACATGATGCCTATGTGACAGGAGAACCAATGGGCAAGAGTTTGTGGGGGACACGTTGGGGTTTCCTTCCTGCCCTCACCCACCAGGTGTGGTGCAGCCTGATAAGTATAAGCCGGTGCCAGATGAGCCCCCAAATCCCACAAACATCGAGGAGATACTGAAGAGCGTTCGAAGCAATGACAAGGAGTTGGAGGAGGTGAACCTCAATAATATCCAGGTATCTGATGCCCATCCTCTAAGGAATAACACTGGGATAATTGCCAACATAGGTGAGTCCCTGAGCCCATCATCTCCAATCCCCCTTTGACAGGACATCCCGATACCCATGCTAACTGAGCTGTGCGAGGCAATGAAGACGAATACCCATGTCCGGAGCTTCAGTCTGGTGGCCACAAGGAGTGGTGACCCCATTGCCCATGTAAGGCTAGCTGACACCCCTAGCCCTCTCCCTGTACCTTCACATGTACCCCTGGCAGGGGTGTCAGAGGGTTGTGCTGGGGGTGCTATTCCCATCAGGCTGTCTCAGGGGAGCCCTGCTGGAGACGCCTAGCTTCAGTCCTACAACTTACAGCTCTGAAATCATCAGATCATCTTCCTAAAGAGCCACAACCCCCTCTACCACCAACTCCACCGCACGCGTCACCTCCCTGCTTTCCTCTACTGCCCACCCTCACTTCCGCCTTCCTTAAGCTCCACCTCCACCTTAAGGACTCATCTCAAAGAGCTGCGTTTCCCTCTTGCTCCTGTTTTTTCTCCCTTCAGTCATCTGTGAAACTGTCTCCTAATTCTAACCCAAATCTCCACTCCTCAGGCGGTAGCTGACATGTTGCGTGAGAATCGTAGCCTCCAGAGTCTGAACATTGAATCCAACTTCATCAGCAGCACAGGGCTCATGGCTGTGCTGAAGGCAGTTCGGGAGAACGCCACACTCACTGAGCTCCGCGTAGACAACCAGGTCAGCATTCCCTCGTCCTGGTCTTTGCAGTCAACCACTACTCACTGCGCCCCCTCCCTAAGGAGACACCAGGGCGGAATCTCATCTAATCTTGTTTGAATTCCCCTCTTCTTTGTCCCTATGAGGGGAGCCAAGGCAGTTTCTTCCATCACCCACTCTCGAGAAACAAGCCTCTTTGACCTCCCAAAGGGTCAGGGGCCTGGGGCTATGAACGGCCCAGAGAGGATGGCTGACAGCTTCCACCTCTCCTTCCCCCAGCGCCAGTGGCCTGGAGATGCAGTGGAGATGGAGATGGCCACTGTGCTCGAACAGTGTCCCTCCATCGTCCGCTTTGGCTACCACTTTACACAGCAGGGGCCACGAGCTCGGGCAGCCCAGGCCATGACACGGAACAATGAACTACGTGAGTAACTGTAGACATGGTGTTGGGGTTGGGGGAGGCCAGGTAGGTGCAGAAGCTGGGAGATCCTCCTGAAAGCTGGCTTAGTGACTAAGAGCCTGCGGTGCTGCCAAAGTGATAAGTTACATGAGAAGTCCAATCCCGTCAATACTATAGAAAGTATACAGAAAGGCTCCTCTGCCCAAATATACACCGGTAGAGGTGGAAGGGAAACAGGACAGACCTGTTCATAGCAGCCAGCCTATGTCACAGCCACAGCAACGCAGGATCTGAGCCACATCTGCCACCTACACCACAGTTCACAGCAACGCTGGATCCTTAACCCAATGAGCAAGGCCAGGGATCGAACCCACAACCTCATGGTTCCTTGTCAGATTCGTTAACCACTGAGCCACAACGGGAACTCCATTTCTTATTTTGTTAACACAGGGTGGGCAGGTTTGTTGGCCTATGACATGACCTCTTTATGAGTCTGGCCGAGGAACTGGAGAGGAGAAGAGCACCTTTGTAGGAAGCGAGAGATGGAATAATGACTTGTGTTGACACTTCTTCCTTCACAGGTCGCCAGCAAAAGAAGAGATAACACCACCTTTCCCTTTATCAACTAGAGCCCGGAGCCCTGAACACTTAAATCAAATCCTCATCTACCCCCCTTTCCTGTAAATAAAGGCCCTCTGTCCACTCTGTCTGCCTCCTTCCTTGGACTTTGGGGTGGAAATCTTGGCGCTAACCCCCAAGGGTTACTGCCAGTTCATCAGGGGATTATTTATACTCTAGGGATCAGCAGGCAGGGAGGTTCAAGTTACCAGGAGGAGGTGGGGGGAGCACTCTCCCTTGGTGTTCCCCACAACCTGGCTGATGGCTTCAGTCTCTTCTGCTTTCACAGGGTGGCTAAGCCCTGGCCCTCTCCAGCTCCCACCCCACCCCAGCCATACCCCATGCAGTACCTACCCACAACATTCATGTCATTTGAAGGAGGAGAAGACTTTGAGTGGAGGTGGGGAAGAAGTCAGACAACATGAAGGGCAAAGACCTCCTTCTGACAGACTTATTAATAGGGCACCGGGCTGCACGCAGCTGACGCTTGGCATGACTTTGGTAGAAGTGGGGGGAGGGGCTAGAAGTATGGGGAGCTGTGTACATTGCAGGGAAATATCGGCCAGGTTGAGAACGAACAGATCTGAAATCCTGAAATGGGACAAGGAACCAGACTCAAGGAAAGTCAGGCTCCCAGCACCCACCCAGTAGTTTATTTGTGAACTGAATGGGGAAGGAGAGCGTCAGTCCAAGGGGAGATCAGGGGGTTCCTCTTCATCAGAGTCAAACTCAACATTCTCATCTTTTACCCATCGACCTTGTCCATCTGGGATCCATCCAGAACTGGAAATATCAGAGCAAACAGAATCGGTCAGGAAAGGAAATGTGTTAAGAATTTAGTAGCGGAGTTTCCTGGTGGCTCGGGAGTTTACGGATCTGCATCATCACGGCTGTGGCACACTTCCACATGCCACGGGCATGGCCAAAAAAAAAACCTAGTGGGGATAAGCAATATTTGAGGTTTGAAAAAAGGAGAGCCAGAGAGAAAAGGGACAATCTGAGGACAGCGACTATGTACACTCACCTTCGAAGGGTGAGGTAATGATCCAGTGCGCGTCTTCTCGCGGGGCTCACAGGTGCAGGGGATGAGACAGTGGCTGACTCCTTGGTCTGTGAGGCAGCCGCAGGCTGAGGTTCCCTAGTGACCCTCTCACTTTGGGGTTCAACCTCTGGGTGTGAAAAAGGGGAACGAGAGACAGAGGGACGAGGGGCTTCTGGTCTGGGTAGAGAAGAATCAAGGTCTGTAAAAGCAGTAAAGGAAAGGGCCAAATCTCCTGTGATGCCCAACCCCTTGAAGCAGTGCTTCCTAAACTGTATTCCTCAAGATATTAAGAGGTGTTCTGCAGAAAAAGGATTTTGGAATCAAATGAACTTAAGGAAAGGCTAAGTTAGTTTTTTAAAGTCTTTTTTTTTTTTTTTTTAATCTTAAGACTGTGTAGAATCCTTGAAATATACTAATATTACTATTCTTTTTTTTTTTTTTCTCTTTAGGGCCACACCACAGCATATGGAGGTTCCCAAGCTAGGGGTCGAATTAGAGCTGTAACCACTGGCCTACACCACAGCCACAGTAACGCGGGATCTGAGCAGTGTCCGCAACCTACACCACAGCTCACAGCAAAGCTGGATCCTTAACCCACTGAGCAAGGCCTGGGATGGAACCCACATCCTCATGGATGCTAGCTGGGTTCATTTACTGCTGAGCCACGATGGGAACTCCTAATATTACTATTCATTAAACAGGATTACAAAACCCCATTTCCCAAACAAAATTCTTTTTCCTGAAATTCAAGTTAACATTTCCAGAACACTAGTATTCCTCAGAATCCAATTTGGAAAACAATTACTTTAGAGCGATCGATCTCCTGTTCCTCCCTACCTCTGGATTGCCCACCCCACAGACCTGTTCTTTTGGCGGCAGCAACTGTTATAGTGAGGAGCTCTGTGCAGAGCACTCTGGGTGATAAGTCGAGTCTGGGTTAACAAAGGAGCCTGGCATGGAGATGAGAGACAAAGTCAGAACCTTCAGAGCTAGAAAGACGCCAGAGCCTTCAAGGCTAAGGTGTGCAGCACAGTCCTGCCTGGAACACATCCTCTTCTCTCTGATTACCTCTGCTTTGGTCTCTTCCTTTCTCAATTCATTCTGTTGTCTTGGATTTGGCTCCGTGCCCTTTCCTGGGCGCTTCTTGCCATAGAAAAGCTGCAGGCCTCAGGAGAAAGGAAAAGAGAATTAAAAGCAGGGCACTCAGAGTGATCTGAAGAGATTTTAAGGTTTTATTCTCTATCCTCTGTTTTCCCACAAACTTACTGGACAGATGTTTCTTGCCTGCACGGTGGGCAGTCAACATGGCCAGGGTGTCCAGTACAGGTCGGTGAGGACAGATGGCACAAGCAAAGCTAGAGAGGAGGAGAAGATAATTTGTTCCTGGGGAGTGGAGTCTTTGCCATAGGATCCACCCCGGCCTGGAATTCCTTTCCAAAGTCCAAATCCCAAGTCTCCCAGTCTCCACCACCCACATCCTTGTTACTCCCCGCCAAAGATTTCTAGTATTCCCACTCTCTTTAATAACAAAAAGTTTGTTAAATCTCTAACCGCAGAACCCCCAGGCTTGATCCACTCCTCGTCCTCACCGTCCATCCCGTAGCATCAGCGCCTCATCCTCTGGGATGTAACTGGCCAGCAGGTCCCCGACTCTCCGTTTCTGAAGGGGACAAGGGAAGAAATATGGACGGGGTCAGCTGGATTTGAGGGAGAGACAAAAGGTAAATGACAAGGACGAGGACTCAAAGGGAGTAAAGGACTCAAAGGGAAGGCAGAGATCTGGGGGTGAAGAAGGGGTGTCAGCCCAGTTTCAGTCGTCTAGTTCCCTCCCCCCCCGAGTTGTTGCCACAGCAACAAAACAGCTCCTCACAGCCTTCAAAGGGCAAGTGAAGCTGCTCCAGATGCTCTCCTCTCGCGCTTACTTTGAGCACATTGAGTTGACTCCAATCGTCCCCCTCCCTCTTGAAAGACATCACGACTGCCGGAGCCACAGAAATTATAAGTTTTATCGCGCCGCGTTCTCCACTCCTTTCAGGCCACCGTAGCAAGAGTGGGACGTCCCCTTTCCTTCCTGTCTCTTTCCGGTTGGCCCCCTTACTTCCGGGATGCGCTTCCATTCATGCACTGCGCGATCCCGAAAGCCCGCCTCTAGCCCATAGAGGAGGACTGCATTTCCTATGGTGCTCTGCGACCCCGCCGGCGCCGAGCCTTTTGGGAACTGAAGTCTTTTTTCAAAGAGCTTGCC
Source organism: Catagonus wagneri (assembly GCA_004024745.2). Taxonomy (NCBI): domain Eukaryota; kingdom Metazoa; phylum Chordata; class Mammalia; order Artiodactyla; family Tayassuidae; genus Catagonus; species Catagonus wagneri. Next base: position 2,699,684 of record PVHT020000034.1, read on the forward strand.
GCCCGGCTCGATCCAGGCCCTTGCATCTTGGCAGATTAGAGGCGTTTGGAGAAACAGGAACCTAGCTGTGGATCCCGAGTTTGAGAGTGTGATTGATTTAATGCGGAGCGTACGTTTGAGGATCTCTGAGGGGAAAGTGTGCTACAGATTCTCGCAGTCATCACGCCCTTCGCCTGTGGCCACAGCCCACCTGGAGTGGGCCTAATTAGTTCCCGACCCTAGCGGATCAACCCCGGAACGCGCGGAATCGGGGTTGGGGAGCTGGGAGGTCTGACAGACCGACCTGGGGGCAAACTCTGCAGTGTAGAGGAGGGTGTCTCGAGTTCAAAGGTCAGAGGTCAATGTCGCGAGTTGTCGGGGATCGAAAGTCGGACGGGTGCTAAGGAGAAACTCAGGTAGGGACTGAATAGTCAGGTTACAGGTTTGTGGCAAAGGGCCTTGAAAGGCAGAGAAGCCAGGGCTCAGAGGTCGCGTAGTGCGGGGGAAGGCGGAGAGACTTAGGAGAGAACACAGAAGGGGAAAGGCATCCTCTAGATATCCATTTCCAGAACCCGGGCCTGTCACTATTGGTCACTTGGCCGGGCCTCCCGCAGTTGCAACTCCAGTTGTCCACAGGGTGAGGAGATGGCCTCTCCCTCTAGACAGGCCCCCCTCGGGGGGTCAGGACTGCTTCAAGGGAGCCGGGCTCGTTCTTACGGAAGCCTTGTGCAGTCTGCTTGCTCCCCGGTGAGGGAAAGACGCCTGGAGCATCAGTTGGAGCCCGGAGACACCCTGGCTGGACTAGCACTCAAATACGGGGTGACGGTGAGTCTTCCAGGATTGGGACGCAGACACTCACTTAGAAAAGATCTTTTCCTCATGAGGATATAGTGGCTCTCTGGGCAACGTCCCCTGAAATTTTCCTAATTGTGTATAAATTAACTAATTGTGATAAATTAATTGACAACGGTCCCATCTCATGTTGCACTGTCTGGTTGAGACAAATCCTGTCCCACTATCACAGTGGAGGGGAGCAGGTCTTATTTATTATGCCAGTCACTATACTAAAGGCTTTACATCCATTAGCCCATTTGATCTTCACATCCCTATCCAGCATACAATTATTATATCCTTTTTACAGATTAAGAAACTGAGATTTAGATTGGTTAACCAGTTTGACCAAGGTCAAATAACTAGTAAGTGCTGGAGTAAAAATTCAAACAAATCTATCTGACTCCAAAGCCCGTACTGTTTTGTTTTGTTTTGGCCAGGGATTGGCCAGGAAGTTCTGGGCTAGGTATTGAACCCTCACCGCAGCAACCAGAGCCACAGCAGTTGACAACACCAGACCCTTAACCCATTGAGCCACCAGGGAACTCCAAAGCTGCTACTGTTAACCACATAGAAATGTTTTAATTGAGAATGATGAAACATTTACAGGAAATAATGGAGAGCTGGTTTTTAGTTCTAAGTTTCTTAAGTGCCTGTCTCTTCTTATTCTTTTTTCCTCCTCGGTGCTTTGCCTCTTTCTCAGAAAGGTAGCCTCCTTGGTACAAAATAGGTACTCCCCATGCCAAGTATTTCAGGTCATGGATAGGGTATATTTGGTAGGTATAAAAATATATTGCTTTTAAGTTGATGAGGAGTTCTGGTCATGGTCTAGTGGAAACGAATCCGACTAGGAACCATGAGGTTGCGGGTTCAATCCCTGGCCTTGCTCAGTGGGTTAAAGATTCGGCGTTGTTGTAAGCTGTGGTGTAGGTCGCAGATGTGGCTCAGATCCTGCGTTGCTATGGCTGCCGTGTAGGCCAGCAGCTGTAGCTCCGATAGCCTGGGAACTTCTATATGCCGCGGGTGCAGCCCTAAAAAGCAAAAAAAATAAATTAATTAATACATTAATTGGGGGTTCCCGTCGTGGCTCAGTGGTTAACGAATCCGACTAGGAACAATGAGGTTGCAGATTCGATCCCTGGCCTTGCTCAGTGGGTTAAGGATCCGGTGTTGCCGTGAGTTGTGGTGTAGGCTGCAGACACGGCCCGGATCCCGCATTGCTGTGGCTGTGGCGAAGGCCGGCAGCTACAGCTCCTCTTAGACCCCTAGCCTGGAAACCTCCATATGCCATGGGTGCGGACCTAGATAAGGCAAAAAGACAAAAAATAAATAAATAAATTAATTAATTAATTAATTAAAGTTGATGAGGTAGGAGTTTCCTGGTGATCTAATGGTTAGGACTAGGTGCTTTCACCACCAAAGGTGATGAAACTTGTGGCCCAAGTTCAATCCCTGGTCTGGGAACCGAGATTGCACGTCAAGCTGTTGCACGCCCCAGCCAAAAAAAAAGTTGATGAGGGTTTTTCTTCCATATTTCTGTAGCCACACAGTTTTTATGCTTGGTATGTTCAAACCACTGTGGTAACCATCTTGGGAAATAGAAATATAAATAAAATGTCATTGCTGTGGCTGTGACGTAGGCTGACGGCTACAGCTCCAATTAGACCCCTAGCCTAGGAACCTCCATATGCTGCGAGTGTGGCCCTAGAAAAGGCAAAAAGACCAAAAAAAAAAAAAAATATATATATATATATATGTATGTGCGTGTGTGTGTGTATATGTCTGTGTGTTTGTGTGTGTATATATATATATATATATATAATGTAGAGTTGCTGCCCTCATGTAGTTTACAGTCTAGTGAAAAATGGACAGGGACACAAATAATGATTGTAGGTGACAGAATATGGTTAGTTTGTAGAGGGGTTAACAAAGAGTGGGAAATCAGGAAAGATTAATTTTTATTTCAAAGGGGACAGTGCAGATTTTAAGGGAGTCATCACAATGGGCCTTCTCTATGTTCCTCTCTATAAACCTTTGTAATCCACTTGTTTGCACCTTTTACATTTTTGTCTTTCCAATAGCCTATATCCTTTTTTTAAGGGCCGGAAATATCTCCTTTCAATTTTATATTGCTAGAGCTTGGCATAGTCCCCAGCTTAATAGATTTTTCTTTTTTTTCTTTTTAGGGCCGCACCCACAGCATTTGGAAGTTCCCAGGCTAGGGGTCGAATCAGAGCTACAACTGCTGACCTACGCCAAAGCCACAGCAACGCAGGATCTGAGCCACATCTGCGACCTGTACCACAGCTCACAGCAGTACCGGGTCCCTGACCCACTGAGTGAGGCCAAGGATCAAACCCGCAACCTCATTGTTCCTAGTCGGATTCGTTTCCACTGTGCCACTATGGGAACGCCCCAGTTTTTTTTTTTTTTTTTAAGGGCCGCACTTGAGGTATATGGAAGTTCCCAGGCTAGGGGTCAAATCTGAGCTAAGGCTGCCACCCTATGCCACAGCCACATCAATGCCAGATCCAAGCCGTATCTGCAATGTACACCAGACTCACAGCAACACCAGATTCTTTAACCCATTGAGCAAGGCCAGGGATCGAACCTGCATCCTTGTGGATACTAGTTGGGTTCATTACCACTTGAGCCACAAGGGGAGCTCCTTAACAGATGTTTTTTGAATGAATGCAAATGTGGCTCAGATTTCCACACATGGAGACTGGGAGTACAGTAGAATGAATGTTTCAAGTAGAGGGATGGCCTAAACAAAGGAAGCAGATGTGCAAGTACTGAGCAGTCCTTTCATCCCAGCAAAGGCTGAGGGAGCCGTGCTGCTAGTGAATCAACAATTATTTTGGGGGAGTTCCCATCATGGTGCAGTGGAAATGAATCCAACTAGGAACCATGAGGTTGTGGGTTTGATCCCTGGCCTCGCTCAGTGGGTTAAGGATCTGGTGTTGCCGTGAGCTGTGCTGTAGGTCACAGATGTGGCTCGGATCTGGCGTTGTTGTGGCTGTGGTGTAGGCCTGCAGCTACAGGTCCAATTAGAACCTGTAGGTTCCCTTGCCTGGGAACCTCCATATGCCCCAGGTGTGGACCTACAAAGACAAAAAGACAAAAAAAAAGAAAGAAACAATTATTTCTGAGGTTTTCTTACAGCCTTGTACCTTTCTGAGTACAGAAAAGCTCTGTAGTGAAGAGGAGTTCTAGGTTCTGGTCTCATTCTGCTACTTACTAGCACTTCCCCTGTCTGGGGCTTCAGTTTCCTCACCACTTGTAAAATGAGGAAGACGAATTAAATAAAAAACTTAGGTAACTAAATCACCTAAGTTATTTCCCACCTGTCATTTAAGGAACACTTAGTATGTGCCAAGCTTTTATATTATCTCCATAAAACTTTATGAGGTAGATGTAACTATTTCCAATTAAAGATAAAGAATATCGGGGAGTTCCCATTGTGGCTCAGTGGTTAACGAACTCGACTAGCATCCATGAGGATGTGGGTTTGATCCCTGACCTTGCTCAGTGGGTTGGGGATCCGGCGTTGCTGTGAGCTGTGGTGTAGGTCACAGACACAGCTCAGATCCCATGTTGCTGTGGCTGTGGCATAGGCCAGCAGATGTAGCTCCGATTTGACCCTTAGCCTGGGAACCTCCATATGCCGTGCGTGTGGCCCTAAAAAGACAAAAAAATAAAATAAAAAAGATAAAGAGTATCACTATGTTGTACATCTGAAATTAGTATAATATTGTAAATCAATTATACTTCAATAAAATTTTTTAAAAAATAAGAATATATATATATATTTTTTTGCCTTTTGTCATTTTAGGGCCGCTCCCGTGGCATGTGGAGGTTCCCAGGCTAGGGGTCTAATCAGAGCTGTAGCCACTGGCCTACGCTGCAGCCACAGGAACGCAAGATCCGAGCCACGTCTGCGACCTACACCACAGCTCACAGCAACACCGGATCCTTAACCCACTGAGCAAGGCCAGGGATCGAACCCTCAACCTCATGGTTCCTAGTCAGGTTCGTTAACCACTGCGCCACGACGGGAACTCCTAAAGATAAGAATATTGAAGTTTAAGTAACTTGCCATAGACTATACAACTAATCTAATTAGTGAAGCTAGGATTCAGACTAGGTTGTCACATTCTGAAATTCTCACTTTGACCTGCTCTATTAAAATAACTAGATTCTAATAGCCTTTATAGTTCTTGACTCAATGGATGTGGAACATTGTGCCCTTATATGGTACTTTTAGGAAATAATAAAAGAGACGGAAAATTCACAGATAAGTTAATGTCATCTTAGAACTAGAAGGGACCTAGGATATTATCTAAGCAAAATACGGTGAATAGCATCAAAGCACTTGGCAGAGTGAAAGTACAAAACTGCAAGCCACTCTCAATTTTTTTTATTGTTCAGATCAATCGGTTTTATTTTTAAACTCATTATAGCATTAGATTTTATTAGTCAAGTTTATTATAGTAGTCTTGCCCTAGGGTGGAAACAGCTTTCTTATTTGACAGATAAAAGAATTATGATTTCCTAAACTGGTGCCATTATGGGATGAAGTTTTGGTAAAACTGGCTGTCTGGCCTCTGGTAATAAAATACTGATATACTGTATCTGTCATTTCTATAGTTTATGATCTAGTTTATTTACTCATAAAGCATTAATGAGCCTCTGCTATGTGCCAAGTTTGTGTGATGCTGAGGAGCGTCTTAGGGACAGAGACAGCAAGTCACCAATCCTGCCCTTAAAGGACTCACAGTTTGGGCAGGACAGATACGCAGAGAGGTGAATAACAATGTAATAGGGTAGGTATTATCATAGCTGTGTTTACAGTGTGCATTGGGAGAAGATAACACAAAGGGAATGATAGTTGATGAGAAGTTTTCCAGGCAGAGAAGGGAGTAGTGAAGAAGTATTCCAGGCAGATAAAAACACAAAGATTATGAAATGTTGGAGTAAAAATGGAAAGTTCAGGATGGTGAAATGTATAAGTGGCAGAAGAAGGGACATGTGGATGGCCTTCCTATGAGGGCTAGATTGAGAATGCCCTTGAATCCTAGTTTGAATTTTACCTCTGAGCCAGTGGGGAGCCATGTAAGGTTTATAAGCAGAGTAGTGGGTTGATCAGATTAATTAAAAAATTTTTTTTTTTTAATTTTACTTTTGGCCACTCCCACGGCATGCCAAAGTTCTTGGACAGTAGATCAAATAGGCGCCACGGCAGTGACCTGAGCCACAGCAGTGACAGCACCTGATCCTTAACCTGCTGAGCCACCAAGGAACTCTCAGATTCATTTTTTTAGAAAGATATCAGCAGAATGGAGGATAAGTAGAAACGGAGAGAGGAAGACCAGTTAAATGCTGTAATACCCAGATGAGAAATACTAAGAATGTATTCAAAGTCAATAGCACTAAGTTAGAAGATGAGACCAGAAGTGAGAGAGGGTTTTACAGCATTTTTGATGACCTGTTGTGTACAAGTAGTGAAAGGAAAGAGTTGAGGATGATAAGGATAACATTGATATTTCTGCCTTGAGAGGCAGGTAGATATAGATGGTGATGCCTGTCACCATGTTCAGTGTTGAATAAACAGGTACTAAATACATGCTTGATCAGTGAAGTTATTAATTTACCGAAGGAGTAAAAAGGCCCAGGGTTCTAGTTCTAGCTCTATCAATAACTTGCTAAGCAAGTAACTTAACCTCTTTGAGCCTCAATTCCAAGTGAGTTCCAGGGAGCCCTAGGGGTCCCTAAGACTCTTTAGGGATCCACCAGGTCAAAACTATTTTCATAGCAATAATAATAATTTATCTTCTCCATTCTCCGGTGTTCTCGTTGTGGCTTCATGGGTTAAGAATCCGACTAGTATCTGTAAGGACGTGGGTTCAATCCCTGGCCTTACTCAGTGGATTAAGGGTCTGGTGTTGCCACAGGCTGAGGCATAGTTTGAGGATATGGCTCATATCTGGCATTGCTGTGACTATGGTGTAGGCCAGTCACTGTGGCTCTGATTAGACCCCAACCCAAGAACTTCCATGGGCTGCAGCTGCAGCCATAAAAAGAAAAATAAAATTTAAAAAATATCTTTTCCCTTCTCATGAGGATACTGTGTTTTCCAGAGTCTGTGAGACGTGATCTTGCAGCAGATTGAATGTGGAGGCAGATAGGAGAATCCTGTTGTCTTCTCTTGAGTCAAACATTAAAGTGATTTATAAAAACGTAAAATAGTACCTCTCTTCTTGCTACATTTCTTTGTTTTTGTTTGGAAAATATAGTCATTTTTATTAAAATATTTATGTTAATAGGTAATGGGTTTGTTATTTTTAAAACAAATGTTTTAAAAATTTTTTGTTTTAATTTATAGTACCTTAAATATAGATAGCTGTGACAACATAAATAAAATAAATAAAAGCTTTTCTTCCCCATACTTTTTTTTTTTTTAAGGGCCGCACCAGAGGCATATGGAAGTTCCTAGGCTAGCGGTCGAATCAGAGCTGCAGCTGCCAGCCTACACCACAGCTCATGGCAACACCAGATCCTTTATCCACTGAGCAAAGTCAGGGATTGAACCCGCATCCTCGTGGATACTAGTCGGATTTGTTTCCACTGTGCCATGAAGGGAATTCCCCTCCATACTTTCTAAAATTGGCAGGGGGTGCCCCAAGGCCAAAAAATATGAAAACTGCTAATGGGGTTCCCGTTGTGGCGCAGTGGTTAATGAATCCAACTAGGAACCATGAGGTTGCCGGTTTGATCCCTGACCTTGCTCCGTGGGTTAAGGATCCGGCGTTGCCATGAGCTGTGGTGTAGGTCGCAGACACGGCTTCGATCCTGCATTGCTGTGGCTGTGGCGTAGGCTGGAGGCTACAGCTCCGATTTGACCCCTAGCCTGGGAACCTCCATATGCTGTAGGTGAGGCCCCTAAAATAAAAAAAGGGAAAAAGAAAACTACTAATTAATTAAATAGGGATAGTATCAGCCCACTGTAGTTATGGTACTTAGAGGGTCAGATAAGACTTTGTGTAATCACTCTAAAAAGGAATGAGGGAGTTCCCCACTTTGGTGCAGTAAGTTAAGTATCTGATTGCAATGGCTTGGGTTGCTTTGGAGGTGCAGGTTCGATCCTTGGCCCACCACGATGGGTTAAAGGATCTGGTATTTCCACAGCTGTGGCTCAGATTCAGTCCCTGACCCAGGAACTTTCATATGCCACAGGTGTGGCCATAAAATTTTTTTTTAATTTTTAAATAAAAATAATAATAAAAGACATGAGATGGAGTTCCCTTGTGGCACAGTGGGTTAAGGATCTGCTGTTTTCACTGCATTGGGTCAGGTCACTCTGTGGCACAGGTGCAATCCCTGACCCAGGAACTTCCACATGCTGTGGGCACAGCCAAAAAAATAAAATAAAATAAAAGGCATGAGATGCTGTACAACTACTAGATTGATTGTTGGAGTTCCTGCTGTGGTACAATGGGATTGGCAGCATCAGGGCCAGGATGCAGGTTTGATCCTGAGCCCAGCACAGTGGGTTAAAGAATCCAGTGTTTCAGCTGCAGTGTAGGTCACAGCTGTGGCTCAGATCTGATCCCTGGCCCAGGAACTCCATATGCCGCAGACTGGTCAAAAGAGAGAAAAAAGAAAGATTGTTTATACTGTCATTAACTGTGTTTTTTTTTTCAAAGATGGAACAGATTAAACGTGCAAACCGCCTTTATACTAATGACTCCATCTTCCTGAAGAAAACCCTCTACATCCCCATTCTGACAGAGCCCAGAGACTTGTTCAATGGTTTGGAATCTGAGGAAGAGAAGGATGGAGAGGAAGAGGTACAGCCAAGTAAAGATGAAGTATGGCCACACTCAGCTGAGAGGAAGAAACAAGAGACAGGTTCAGGACGAGCCAATGGTGAAGTCCTTCCCACTCCTGGCCAGGAGCCCCCGACTGCCATCCATGACCTCTCTGCCTCTGACTTCCTTAAGAAGCTTGATTCACAGATCAGCCTGTCAAAGAAGGCTGCTGCCCAGAAGCTGAAAAAGGGGGAAACTAGGTGAGTCTTGAATGGCCCCATCTTAGTCCCTCCATAGACGCCTCTGTTCTTCTAACCTTACCTAACCAGACACAAAGTAAGTAAGCACAGTGTCAGCAGAAGCAAGGTGAAGCCTTGCTGCTGGAATGAGTAGAAGCACTGGGAAATGGTTCTGTGTTCTCTTGGGAGTGGAAGAGTTGACTGTTTTTTGTTTTTTTGGTTTTTTTCTTTTTAGGGCCACATCAGTGGCAAATGGAAGTTCCCAGGCCAGGGGTGAAATCGGAGCATACACCACAGCCACAGCAATGCCAGATCCAAGCCGCATCTGCGACCTACACCACAGCTCATGGCAACATTGGATCCTTAACCCATTGAGCGAGGCCAGGGATCAAACCGCATCCTCATGGTTACTAGTCGGATTCGTAACTGTTGAGCCACAGTGGGAACTCCTAGTTGACTGTTCTTACTGCTCCAATGGTCTGAGGAGGACCAGGAGGGTTAGGATTTATCCAGAGGGTATTCAGACTCCCTCTGAGAGCAACCAGCTCAAGTATATTAGGAGAGGAGGACGGCTTTCCATGTACCTTTTCACTTGGCCCCAACTCAGGCTCTTGATCTGTCACCTGTTCCCCCCTTTCCTACCTGCAGAATACCTGGGGAGGATTCAGGTCTTCACCTGAGCTCTCCTCGGATGCAGCAACGAGCAGTCCTAGGTCCTGTGCCGTTGACCCAGACCTCTCGAACCCGGACACTTCGAGACCAGGAGGATGAAATCTTCAAACTCTGATGTCCCCAGAACTGATTGAGAGAAGCAAGATGTTGAAGGATCAACTTGAGGGAGAGAGGAGCCTGAGGTGAGGCTCAAGAACACGGCTTCCTGGGCCACCGCCCTTACTCCTGCCATCTTCCCAGCCTCCTTGTTCATCATGACTTCCTTAGCCTGGAGCCGTTCTACCGGCAAGGGTAGGGGGTGGGAAAGAGACCCCTGCTCAGTTCTTGGGCTGAATCTAGAGTTGTCCTTTAAATCCAAAAGGCTCTCAACATCCTTGCTGCCTTTCCCATCCCTTGGCCTTAGAGCAGGGAGGCAGGGACTCCTCTGGCACCCAACTTCCTCTGCCTCTCTAACGATATTACCTAATTTATTTGGTGCTATATTGAAGTAATATTTATTTGCTGTATATTATTCTTTCCCACCCTTAGCTGACAAATAAGATTCCCCTAGCCCTGGGGCGAGGAGAACCCAGGAACAGTGAGTTAGCTGGTGACCGCTGACTCCCCTGCCCAGCCTTCTTAGGCAACCATATTATTAAGAAAGGGCAGTCAGTGAGCCAGCCCCACTGCAGGGAATGGCAGACTGTGCCGGCCTTTCCCCCAATCTCAAAGGAAAGAATTTTGGCTGAGTCTTGACTAACTAGGTCCCTGTAACTTTTTCACGACTTGCTCAGAGAACAAGCCAGTGGTGTAGGGTCTGGGACTCTCCACGCCACCAGTTCACCCTTCTCATCCACTCCTCTGTTCAACCTGTGCGAGGCTAAGGGCTGGAAGAAGAATTGCCTTGGAGTTTGAAGAGGAAGACAGCTGTGGGAGTCTCTTTGTTATACCTCCTCCTTACCAGAACCTGTTGATCTCTGCCTTGCTCCTCACTGCATATTTATTTGCAATTTGTAGCACTGATCTGCGGTACGGTTTTTTTGGGTTTCTCAAATAGAAGGAGTAGGCAAGGGAACCCCAGTGGTACTGGAAATATGCCTCAGTCTCCTGTATGGAAATGGTGAGAGGTGAAATGAGTGATGTTTATATACCTCTTGCCTCTGTGATGATCATAAGATATAAGAAGCTGGAGAGATTAAAGATTGAGCGCTGTGCATGTTTTAATAGTTTTATTTCCTCTGTGAGACTCTCCCCTGCCCTAGCCCTTCTTCCTGGCTTCTAGAGCAGGGCCTCTGGTATCTGCCCAGGCTCTGCCTAGAGCTGAAGGTCTAGGATGTCTCTAAGGGCCCCCTTCCCCTCCCCCATCTTTAGTGTCCCCACAGGAGTTCAATGGGCTATGGCCTCTTCCCCTGGTTCTGAGGGGAGGGGGGCTTCCCTGTTTGAAATGTCCCTTATGGGAAAAATAGAGATCCAAGTTTCACTTCGTCTTTTCAGGCAGCTTTGTTTCCTGTCTTGGGGCTGGGAGTGGGAGAGAGGCTTCAACCCTCAGCACTGCGTCTTCTCCACCAGCAGTTTGGGGGTGGGGTGGTCTCAGAGTCAAAAGCACTCCTGGGAAAGACCGAAGCCTGAGGATTGAAAAGCATTAGTGCGGATGAGCAGGGTTAGAAAGCCCGTTATCGGTTTTCTCAGTCAGCCGTTTCGCCAAGAAGGAATGTGCTGGGTTCAGGGCCCTCAGAGTTTCCCCTCATCCAGCAGCTTCCTGAGCCCATCACAGATCTTGCCAAGGCGCGAGGTGAAGTCAGGCCCATAGAGGGCTGTGAGCAGGCCCAGGTCAGAGAAGTGATCAAACACATGACGGATGCGGCCATGTGACTTGGGTGTGAGATGTTGCGCCACCAGCTCCAGCAGCATATCCCGGCACTCGGTCAGCAGGCTGGCCAGCACAGCAGCCTCGAAGGTGAAGTCCACCTCGCTAAAGCTGAGCACGGTCATGGCGCCCTGCCGCAGCTTTTCACGAAAGCGGGTAGCCAAGGCCAGCTCGCTGGGGCCAAAGCAGCCACTGCGGTGCAGCACAGCCACCTTGACGGCCACCTTGATCAGGTCCTTGATTACCCGCTGGGCCTGGGGCCTGCTGTGTGTGTACTCTTTGGACACACGGTAGAGCTCATCCAGCACTTCGCTGCTCGTCTCATCGATGAAGAGATGAACCACAGACCGACCTGCCATCTTACTCAGTAGCTTCTTCTCCGCTTGCAGTGCCAGACTCTTTGAGCTGAAGGACTCCATGGTTCCTTGGGGGGTGGGGGGGGTGCGACATGTGGTCAGTCATTAGAAGAGAGGCCGCAGGTTTCCTTAGAAAGAGAGAAATGGCTTTTCCCCTTTCTGTCTCTATGGTTTCTAGCTCATCGTCATCTTTGTTTGTCCTCTTTGCCCCCTGGGCCCCTTCAGCCCTTTGTGCTTTCTTCCCATTTTTTCCCTTTGGTTCTGTAGGAAATCTTGATCTTTAAAACAGCCGGAGGAGGAGTACTAACAGCTTTGGCTGGAGGAATGAGGGCATGCAGGAGGCTAGCCCACCTCAGTTAAGGCCCCAGGGGAAGTAGGCTGTTGCTACTACAGTGGAGAAGGTAAAGCTTACCTGGCAGATAGTTCTCACAGCTGCCATTTTTAGACACTGACTCGGTATTGTACTTCTCTGAGGTGTAGGCATTATTCTCCTTGTTTTACAGCTGAGCAAACTGAGGCTTACGTTAAGTAGTTTACCCAATTTTAAATACAACTGCTTTTTGGACTCCAAAAGCCCATGTCAGGGAGTGTGCTGTCCTGCCTTTAAAGAAGTGAGAAATATAGGGGCCCCGGGAGTCCTGATAAAAATAGTAACTGATATTGAGAACCTACTATGTGCCAAGTGCTTTATGTGAATTATCTCAGTCTTCCTAGCCTGTTGTAAGGGAGGTGTCCCCAGTTTTCAGTGAGAACAATAAAACTAAGATAAATCAAACAACTTGGCTAAAGTCACCAGCAAATGATAAAAGTGGGCTTTTATCAAGTGGGCCAAATAGGCCAAAGAAAGACAGCCTCCTTCCCTGGAACGCTCTCAATGAGGTTGAAGCACACTGAGGAAGCCCGAGAAACGAGCCCCACAAGGCAGTCCTAGAGACCTCCGGCCTCTGCTGGGCCTGAGCTGAGGACCCCCTGGTGGCACATCAGCTGCATGTGTCCAGGGCGCGCTCCCCATGGTCTTGCCTGTGGTGGTTCTGCTTGTTTTGCTTCTTACTTCCCCCTCCCCTGCTCTGCAGGATGTGGCTGTGACCGCAGTGAGGAGCAGCCTCGCCCTCTCCCCCAACCGAAATGGGAGTATGAAGAAGCAGGGGAGGTGGGTACCTGGGGGGGATTCTCCCCTAGCTGAATCAGTCCAGTGGGAACCTGGCACCGCACTTCGCTCCCAGCTTTGCTGCTGGGGCTTTCTGGAGCACGCTCTACAGCCGGAAGAGGAGATTGCTCCATGTGAGCCCTCCTTCCTCCTTGGCCTTCCTGTTACCTGGCTCTCCTTTGCCCCCGGTGCCACTTCACATTCGGTCCGCTGTCCTTTCCCTCTCTCCCTGTCTCAGTCTCCCCTTTTCTCTTGTCTGGATCCTGCCATGTGATCCTGTGGCCATGCTCTCCCTCTGGCCCTTACATCTATCTCCATGTCTCCTAAGATTTCCTTGCATCTCTCCGTAGTCTGTCACATACCCATCTCCACTGCCATCCCTCCACCCTGCCCCCACCCGTCCCAAAGCAAGTCTTTCTTTCTGAGGCTTCCTTGCCCCAGGGAAAACTGAGCTGGGCCTCCCCACTGGGGACTCAAGAATTCTATCAAATGAGAGTCTCACAATTTGGGAAGCTCAGGCCAGCGGAGCTGGGATTCTCCGGCCGCCGTCACCCCTGAAGCCTACCCTCTGTCATTTCTGATCCCTCACCTGCCGCGCCCTGGGTGCCAGTCTTGCCTTGGATGTTCCGGGAGAGCTGACAGAATGGAGAAGCTCCTAAGTGAGAGGCTCTTTGGCCTGGCCCCACCCCCAAACCCCGCCTACCTACTCTGTGCTCAACCTCCGGTTCATCACACTGTCACCAAGAAGGTCTGTGGCTGAGAGCCTCCTGGAATTACAACAAAAGTCAGAAGGAATAGCGCTCTGTAGGAAATAGTCTCAATTCCTTGAGGTGAAGAGAAAGGACTGTACATCCCCTGCTCCCAAATTGTCTGTCTGCCTCTTTCTATCCTTGCTGCCCAGTTCCTTGTGATCTTTTCTTACATTTCTGTGGTTCAAGGGCAATGTTAAATACAAATTGCTGGGGTGGGGAGGTTAGAGGGGAAAGTTCTGAAGATTAGACTGAGACTGGTGACTCTAGAGGCAAATTAGACATCAGCAGGTCTGAGTGTGTCCCTGGAATCTGTAGGAATGGATGCTGCTGTGGGATAACATTACCAGGAGCATATGCTCCCAGGGCCTGCCTGGGTAAGGGTGTCCCACCCTTAATACTAGGGAGAGGAAGGCGCTGAGGTGAGGACTGCCGAACCAGATATGACCAGCAGGTGTCAGCACATCACTAAACCACTACTTTGTAGCTGCTAATTTTATACAAAATTGAAGATAAGTCGCAGTTTGTGAATAAGGCAAAATTGTTTACCATCAAGAATCTTACAGCCTAGTCAGGGAGATAAATACAAACACACATAGCTGTAATACAAGTGAGATTATGTCATTAGCTTTAATAGAAGTTTTAAGAATTATGACAGTAAAGATATATATATATATATATATATTTTTTTTTTTTTTTTTGCTTTTTGGGGCCCTACCCGAGGCATATGGAGGTTCCCAGGCTAGGGGTCAAATCAGAGCTGTACTTGCCGGCATACACCACAGCCACAGCAACATGGGACCTGAGCTGCGTCTGCAGCCTATACCATAGCTCACTACAATTCCAGTTCCCCAACCCACTAAGCAAGGCCGGGGATTGAACCTGTAACTTCAGGGATCCTAGTTGGATTCATTAATCGCTGAGCCATGAAGGGAACTCTCAGTAAAGAGAAATTTTTATTATTTCTCTTTTCTTTTTTTAGTGGGGGTTATCTTTGAGTGGTAGATTTTGGATAGTTTTGTCTGTTTATCTATTTTTTTTCCTTTTTGTCGTTTTAGGGCCACACCCGCGGCACTTGGAGGTTCCCAGGCTAGGGGGTCTCATCAGAGCTGTAGCTGCCGCAGCAACGCTAGATCCGAGCCACGTCTGCGATCTACACCACAGCTCATGGCAACGCCTGATCATTAACCCACTGAGGGAGGCCAGGGATCTAATCCACAACCTCATGATTCCTAGTAGGGTTCATTAACCCCTGCGCCACGACGGGAACTCCCTGTTTATCTGTATTTTTTATTTAATTTTTATTTTACATTGGAGTATGGTTGATTTAAGATAATTTCTTTTTTTTTGTCTTTTTTTTTTGGCCTTTTTCTAGGGCCGCACCCGTGGCATATGGAGGTTCCCAGACTAGAGGTCTAACAGGAGCTGTAGCTGCCAGCCTTCGCCACAGCCACAGCAACGCAGGATCCGAGCCGCGTCTGCGACCTACACCACAGCTCACGGCAACGCCGGATCCTTAACCCACTGAGCAAGGCCAGAGATCGAACCTGCAACCTCATGGTTCCTATTCGGATTCGTTAACCACTGAGCCACTATGGGAACTCTGATTTAAGATTATTTTCGTGGCTCAGTGGTTAACGAATCTGAATAGGAACCATGAGGTTGCAGGTTCGATCTCTGGCCTTGCTCAGTGGGTTAAGGATCCGGCGTTGCCGTGAGCTGTGGTGTAGGTCGCAGACGCGGCTCGGATCCTGCGTTGCTATGGCTGTGGCGAAGGCTGGCAGCTACAGCTCCTGTTAGACCTCTAGTCTGGGAACCTCCATATGCCACAGGTGCGGCCCTAGATAAGGCAAAAAGACAAAAAAAAAGATTATTTCTGATAGAAGAGCTGAAGAGGTAGACTCAGAAGGATGGATTTAACTACTTACTAGTCAGAGTGTGGAAGAATTGCTTCCCAGATAATGAAGATAAGCATAAGCCATACAGCAAATAAAGATTAAAAAAAAAAGGCATATGCAGGAAGAGGTGATTTATTCTGTATGTCTAGAGCAGAGGTTGTTTGAAAAAGAAGTGAGGAAAGAAAAAGACCAGATTATGGAAGGCCTTAAAGGAGTTGCTCAAGACATCAGACTTTTGCTGTAGGCAGTACAGAGACATCAAGGGTTTTGGTTTTTGTTTTTATTTTCTTTTTTGTATGTGTGTTTTTGCCTTTTCTAGGGCCGCACCTGTGGCATATGGAGGTTCCCAGGTTAGGGGTCTAATCAGAGCTGTAACCGCCAGCCAGCCTTCACCACAGCCACAGCAACTCAGGATCTGAGCCTCATCTGCAACCTACACCACAGCTCACGGCAACACTGGATGCTTAACCCACTGAGCAAGGCCAGGGATTGAACCCGTGTCCTCATGGGTGCTAGTCGGGTTCACTAACCACTGAGCCATGATGGGAAGGAACTCTAGGAAATATTAACAACTGTTTTAAGTAGCGTAGTGGTAAAGGGATGAAGAGAAATGGGAAGGTAGCTTAAGGGGATGGGGAACTGGATTGAGAAAGAGACTATTTTTAGCTTGTTTGAGGACATTGTAGGCTGAAGGGAAGGAACCAGTGGAGAGAGCAGCTTAGAAAATTCAAAGGAGAGGTAATGTTTATGGAGCAGGGTATGGGGGCAGATGGAACAGAATAGACTGTAAGTTCAGGGGAGGGGAGAGCACAGGAGCTGGCCTTTCTTGGGTGCACTCTGCTATACGTTATGTAAATATCTCATTTCACTCTCTGATGCCTTTATGAGCTAAATGTCACTGTATCCTTTTTGCTGATGAAAAAGACTGAAGCTTAAAGAAGTTAGATAACCTGTCCCCAAAATAGAAAGCTAATTAATAGCAGACTGAGGCCCTTGCGTGGTTCCCAAGCCTATGCCTTTTTTTTTTTTTTTTTGACAATTACCGCACAAGCTTATAAGGTAATACTTCAACCTCATAATGAATGTAGCAGTATTCTACTCCTGTATGCTCTGTCAATTCACTGATCTCACACTTGGGGGACAATAGTAGGTGGCACTACCAAAATCACAGGAAAAGTAAACGTTCTTTTTAAAAGAAATGTATAACTAGAAAATAAGAAGAGAGGGAATACCTGTTGTGGCTCAGTGGTTAACGAACCCGACTAGTTAATCCATGAGGATGTGGGTTCGATCCCTGGCCTTGCTCAATGGGTTAAGGATCCGGAGTTGCCGTGAGCTATGGTGTAGCTGGCAGGCACGGCTCGGATCCCGCATTGCTGTGGTATAGGATGGCGGCTACAGCCCTGATTTGACCCCTAGCCTGGGAATGAACCTCCGTATGCCATGGGTGTGGCCCTAAAAAGACAAAAAAATAAAAATAAAAAATAAAAATAAGAGAAATGAAAATACAAGAAGATGCAAATACAGTAATACCTTCTGAATCCAGAATTCTGCTACCAACTCCATACCTGTTTACCTCTCCGGCTTTACCTTGAACTCTGCTCTAGCTGAGTTGTAATTCTCCCAGTTCCTCCAACACACATCATGGTTGGCTTCTCTCTGTCCTTCTACCTCTTCCTGTGCTGCTCTAGACTTTCCCACTTCTTCTCTCTCTGCCTGGAACTCTCTTCCCATGCATACCTTTTCCCTGCCCGATGAATTTCTATTCATCCTTCAGATCTCAGCTGGAAAACCACCTGGAGCCCTCATGACTGTGAAGCCATCATGACTCCCTAAACCACACCAGACCTCTCTGTCGCTTAGCCCTATAGAACCGCATACATCCCCGATCACAATAATCACTCTTATTGTAATTTGTGGTTGTATTAACTGCCTTCCTAGTAAACTATAAACTCCATGTGGGAGGGGATTATGCTTTAGTATCTGGTACTACTGTGCTCAATAAATATTTGCTGAAATTAGAAATTCAAAACACATCCAAGAACCAGGAGATAAGGGGAAAATGGTAGCAATAAACAGTCACATGCAATAATGGTCATTTGCTTTACTCATGTGGAAATCTTTCATTTTCTCTTAATCTATAATTTTGAGTAATCTTCCTTGAACCCATAGCATGTAATTAGTAGAAAATTAAAATAGGAAAGAAGGAGTTCCCCTTGTGGCACAATGGAAACGAATCTGGCTAGTATCCATGAGGATGCAGGTTCGATCCCTGTCCTAAGTGGGTCGGGGATCTGGCATTGCCGTGAACTGTGGTGTAGGTCACAGATGCGGCTCTGATCTGGTGTTGCTGTGGCATAGGCCGGCAACTGTAACTCTGATTTGTCCCCTAGTCTGGGAACCTCCATATGCCACAGATGTGGCCCTGGAAAGACAAAAAAAAAAAAAAAAAGCCCAGGGAAGTGTTTTTCCACTCGTGGTTCAGTGGGTTAAGTATCTGGCATTGTCACTGCATTGGCCTGGGTGGGAGGGAGGAAGGAAGGAAAGAAGGAAGGGAAAGAAAGAGGGAGGAAGGAAGAAAGAAACACTTTGCACTTTATTGGGTAAATTCAAACTGTTTGGGAAAATGCTCAGAATGGAATTCCCTGTGTTTCTGCCCAGCTGAAGTTAGGATCAGTACTTTCGTATCAGGAAGAGAAAATTCAGTGTGATGTGAAGCAGTCAAGCAAGACTTCAGTCTGACATAGCTGGAGGTAGTTCACATATTTGATGCATTTTTTTCTTCCTCAACTTACCATATGCCAGGCATTATGATTAAGTGCTGGGTATACAACGATAAAAGAAAAGCTTCTTGTCTTTAGACTATGTGGTAAATACAAATGAAAAGTCCAATGGGCGTGTCCAATAAGAAATTATAAAAGTGAGTTTAGAGCTCAGAAGAAAGACCAAGGTTGAATATCTATAGAGTTTATGCTAAGTAGCACATAAATAATTATTGTAACTGTTGGTGTGGATTATCTTGACCAATGAGGGTGTGGAGAATAAGAAGTAGCTAGGATATGACCCTAGGGAATACCAACATTTAAGGAGAGGTCAGAAAAGGCTGCAAAAGAGAAGCCACATCAATAGAAGTAAAGCCATTCATTAACTTAAAAAAATATATCCATTAAGTCTCCAGTCTTTGTCAAAAGAAAGAAGGACCCAGGAGCCAAAAGAGGAGAGAATTTCAAGGAAGAAAGGGTCATCAAGGCCAAATGCCATAAAGAGGGCAAAAGGATAAAGACAGAAGTGCTTTCATTGAATGTGACAAGGAGATCATTAGTGGCTTGATGAGAATAATCCCAATGGAATTATAGAGGCCAAAACTAAAGTGATCTCGAGAAGGGGGAAAATCCGTACAGCAAGAATAGATGACTCTAGAAATTCAGCTGTGAGGGAAAGAGAAATTGAGTGATGGCTAAATACAGGCAAGGATCAAAAAAAAGTTTAGATTTCTTTTTTTCTTTTTTGGCTGTACCCATGGCATATGGAAGTTCCTGGGCCAGAGATCAAACCTGAGCCACAGCTGCAACCTACGCTACAGCTGTGGCAACACCAGGTCCTTAACATGCTGTGCCATTGCAGAAACTCCATAATTTTTATTTCTTTTAATCAGGATAGATACTTGAGCATGTGTATATGTATAGAGGAGAAGATGTCAGTAGAAAAGAAGAGATTAGAAATGAAGGAGAAAGTATTTAAAGACGTGGCATAAATAAAGCCACTAAGGAGGAGATACAAAGATTTATTGAACCAATGTGTTAATAGTTAATAGCTGCAATGTGCCAGGTACTGTGCTAAATGGATACAGTGCAAGACAGAGCTAGGTCCTGTGTGCTTGGACTTTATAGTAAAGTGGAAAGGTGAACCTTAAGCAAACAAGATGTGTGCTCATCTGCTGAGATGAGAGAGATGTGAGGATGCAGCTAAGTGCATCTCTAGAGGGCAAAAGGTTGGTGGAATTCTTACTTTATTATCTCTACTTTTCTCTGAAGATGGATACGAATTCTGCTAAGATGAGCAAGGAAGCTGTGAGGAAATGAGCTTGGGAAAAGAGGCAGGCATTTGACACAGCTACGAGTAGGGATTGGGAGAGAGTATTTTCCAAACTTGGAGATTCTGAATTTATTAAAGGCTCCAATCTGTGGGACTGTGATTTTCTTCAGAAGATCCTGGGGAGGAGGTGCAGCAGAGACGAATCTGATTAGGATCCATGAGGAGGCGGGTTCGATCCCTGACCTGACTCAGTGGGTTAAGGATCCAGCGTTGGCATGAACTGTGGTATAAGTTGCAGATGTGGCTTGGATCCCGTGTGGCTGTGGCTGTGGCTGTGGCTGTGGCTGTGGCTATGGAGCAGGCCGGCAGCTGTAGCTCTGATCCAACCCCTAGCCTGGGAACTTCCATATGCTGCAGGTGCAGCCCTAAAAGGCAAAACAAACAAACAAACAAACAAACAAACAAAAAACCTGGGGAGGAGTAGGAAGGGGGGTCATTTGGATTTTTCCTTTGAAATAGTTCTCAGATTCACCCATTTCTTTCCATACCCAATGCCACCATCCTTGTCAGACTGCCTTTATCCCCTCATCCTTTAACTTTCCTGTTTTCTCACTAAAGGTCTTATCTTGCTAAAATAAAGTGTTTTCACAGTAACACCTTTATTCAAGAACTTAAAATAATTTGATAAGAAAAGGACATCATTTTAACCAACTCACCTTAGTATTCCAGGCCTTCCGTAGTCTGTCTCCCTCCTTCCCCCTACTCTCCTTCTCTTTATCCTCTGCTTCTAACTAGTATCTTTTTACCTGTCAGTCACACAGGCCCTTTTGCTGTCCATGCTTCAGGCCCCAGGGTCACTAAGTAAAAGCTTTTGCTGGAGCTCTATCCTCTTTGTAACATTTTCTCCTTTGAAAAAAGCCAACTCCTATCAAAGTTCTCCTGGCTTCCATGATAAAATGTATCCAAAATATTTCCCTGCAGTCATCATGAAAAACATTTATTGTCTTTCTTTCATTTAGGAGTTATGTTCAATGTAGTTTTGGGGGGCTTCCCTCCACCCCACCCCCCTGTTCCAGTGAAATGTGGAAGTTCCTGGGGCAGGGATCGAAACTGTACCACCGAAGGACTGGAGCCACTGAAGTGATAACATCGGATCTTTAACCTGCTGCACCGCAAGTGAACTCCGGTATTGCTTTATAATCATTTAAAATATATGTAAGTCTTGCTTTTTTTTTGTCTTTTTGCCTTTTTATGTAGAGCCACACCCGCGGCATATGGAGGTTCCCAGGCTAGGGGTCTAAGAGGAGCTGTAGCTGCCAGCCTTCACCGCAGCCACAGCGGGATCCAAGCCGTGTCTGCAACCTTCACCACAGCTCACGGCAACACCAGATCCTTAACCCACTGAGCAAGGCCAGGGATCGAACCCGCAACCTCATGGTTCTTAGTCGGATTCGTTAACCACTGAGCCACCAAGGGAACTCCGTAAGTCTTGTTTTAATTCAAATAAATGGTCATTTTCTTAAAGACTGGGGCCATATCCCATAGTGGGATTGTACTTGAAGTAAGTGCTTATTATGTATTGGATTAAATTGAGATTTTTAGTTGAGTTCCACCTTATTCCCCATTCACTAATCTATTCAGTGAGCACGTATTTGAATACCTAAGCTCTGTACTATGAGCGCTGGAGAGATTTCTTTCAACCTCTAAGTATGTTGCATGTGTATATACATACACACATATATATATTAATGGCTACACCCACAGCATATGGAAGTTCCCAAGCCAGGCATTGAATCCGAGCCGAAAGCTGTGACCTATGCCCCAGCTGCAGCAATGCTGGATCCTTTAACCCACCGTGCTGAGCTGAGAATCAAACCCCAACCTCCATGGTGACTGGAGCCCCTGTAGTTGGGTTCTTAACCCACTGCACCACAATAGGAACTCCTGTCTCTATATTTTGAGGTGTCTTTCTCTTTTATTTTATTTTATTTTTTTTGCCTTTTGTCGTTTTAGGGCTGCATCCGCGGCATGTGGAGGTTCCCAAGCTAGAGGTCTAATCAGAGCTGTAGCCGCCGGCCTATGCCACAGCCACTGCAATGCGGGATCCGACGATCCGACCGGCGTCTGCAATCTACACCACAGCTCATGGCAACGCCGGATCCTTAACCCACTGAGCAAGGCCAGGGATCAAACCTGTGTCCTCATGGATTCTAGTCAGATTCGTAGCCACTGAGCCATGATAGGAACTCCTCTTCCCAGCTTTTAAAAACAGCCCTAACTGGCCACTGAGTTACCTTGGACCTGAGACCCCAGACCCGAGCAGTTTCCCTTGTGTAAGTATCGTTCCATTGTTTCTGACTGATTGTCTCACTGTTTCACTTCTGCCTCTGGGACTGTGTGTGTATATGTTTATTATCTCTTGCTTATTACTTTGGGATTAGCCCAGTCAGTGATGCTACCCTCCCCAATCTCAGTCCAGTAAAAACTGTCCAGAAGTAGCAAACCCCTGCCCATGCTTTCCTTTAGTCCAGAGACCAGGATGTTTGTGTTGGGGGGGGGGGCTCACTCAGATAAAACTATCTAAGAATGCAGTGTCTCCCATGCCACCCACTATCCTGGGAATTTTGAGCACGTCTTTTGTCCCAGTCCCCCACGCAGGGAAGAATCTTAGCAGCCAATACCAAGGTGGGAGCCAAGCAGTGCTGTCTGAGTAGCCTCATTCTTCCTCCCCGCTGACATTCCTGGGATCAAAAGGTCTTTAAGGAGAGTGGGGATGGAGAAGGAACAGTTCTGCTGTTAGGAGGGCTGTCCAGGACCCTCTGAGGAATGATGGGACATCACTACCCATGTCTGTGGGGCAGAAAGGCTACGTGGGGTTGGGGAAGCTGCTTACTTTCCCTCTCAGGTCTCTGTGTTGCTCCTCTTCTGTATGATTCTGAATCACTTTGTCTCCACATTTCTCTCTTTTTTTTTGGTCTTTTGTCTTTGTAGGGCCACACTTGCGGCATATGGAGGTTCCCAGGCTAGGGGTCAAATCGGAGCTACAGCTGCCAGCCTACGCCACAGCCACAGCCAGGCCAGATCCAAGCCACGTGTGCGACCTTCACCACAGCTCACAGCAACGCCAGATCCTTGACCCACTGAGCGAGGCCAGGGATGGAGCCGGCAACCTCATGGTTCCTAGTAGGGTTCGTTTCAGCTGCTCCAGGACGGGAACTCCTCCACATCTCTCTTTTGGCTTCAGACGCGCTCACCTATCTTCTTGGATCAAACAACAGCCTGACTGCGGGGCCATGGTGCTGCCTTCCTGGCTCCTTAGTTCCTGGCCTACTGGCCCAAGCCCACCTTGCTTTGACAGAAGGGGTAGGTGGGGAGGTGATGGGGATAAGGAAAACTTCCTGGTGACATCTTCCTTTCCTTTCCCAGGGCCCAAGCCCTCAAGTGCATGCTAGGCCTCCCTTATCCTGGTCAGGGTGAAACAGAGGAGGCACATGGGAAGAAATAAAGGGGTTGATGTAAAAAGAATAGAGAGGAGGAACAGAGGGTGAGGGGCAGGATGGGGGGGGAAGTGCACCCTGGAGCACGGTAGCCAGAGCCATAGGAGAGGAGAAAAGAGGGAGGGAGGGTCACGCCGGCTCTGACAGCCCAGCCCAGCTCAGGTACCCAGGGTTTCCTGTCTGTCTCTCCTCCCAGCTACTGGCCCTTCCTCTCTTGTGAGATGTCTCCCGAGGGCCTCTCCATGCTGTGTGTGTGACCCCTCTTCTGTCCGGGTCTCAGCGACTGTCCGTGGATCTCGCGTCTGGCTTTGGTCTCCAGCTCAGCCTCCCCGCCGGGCCCTCTCGGTGGGCGGTGCTCCCGGCGCCCCTCCTCCTCCGAAGACTATTGGTGGAGAGGTGTCGAGAAGGCGGTGCCTAGCAGGCCTCTGAGAGCCGGATTTGTTGTGGGGACCCCGAGGTGGGCCGAAGGTGGGTCCGGCCCGGAGGCGGGCGGGGCGGCTGGGGCCCGGCCCAGAGCTCCGGGCGGTCGCATTGTTTTCCTCCGCGGAGCCGCGGCGGGAGTGGGGTTTGCCACTGAGACCCAGAGCTCGTTGGACCTGACAGCACCTGGGAGCCCACATCCGAACGCCATCCAGTTCGGACGCTCACCGCATCTCGCCAGAGCCCCAACCACGGATTGCGAACTCGGCGCGGTGCGCGGCCGCTGCCCGCCCGCTGCGATCTCTATTCCGCTGACCCGGATCTCGGAGCAAGTACACCAGAGCAGGGCTGGGACTGTAGGGAGGCGGGGAGGATCGGGGCGCCGAAGGCTGGGAACAAGCTTCCTAAGTGCCAGAGGGGCCTGGGAGGGTGCCGTCGTGCTGTGTGTCTGATAACAGAGAGGGTCAGGGGAGTTGGGGTGTGCAGAGGGAAGAGGGGCCGTGGCCGAGCCCTGTCACGGCACTGTTGGACGCAGGGTCTGGGAGCCTCTTCCGACCTGGCTTCTTCGAGTCACATCCCTGGGACTGGGGACTGCGAAAAGGGATTGTTTGAGGTGCACACTGCACAGAGGGTGGAAAAACCAGGTCCCTTGCCTCCCCAGCAGGGAAATTAAGGCTTCGAGACCCGCGGAGAACCGGACACTCTCGTTGCCCTTACAGGGATGGGAAGGGGGATGCATCGTTCTAGACTTTGGTATTACGGCTGCACCTCTGTCCCTGTGCAAGTGGGAATCTGAGCACCTCCCAGGAGACTGGCTTGAGCGCAGAGTCGGGAACGGGGCCCCTGAGAAACATCAGTCCTAGTGCCCACCTCCTTCCATCACCTCACTCGCCCTGGAGCTTTGTTAGACCGAGGTCTTCAAAGAAGGAGACCAGCCTCCGACTGCATCTCGAGCTCAAGGACCCCGCTCAGCGCTGGCCCCAGGCCCGCCTTCGTCGGTTCCAAGCCTCTGGCCCTGTTTCCCTGGCCTCGGAGACCCGCCTCCGTTCCCAACCCCCCGCTTCCATTCGGTCTGCGCCTGCAGGCCCCTCCAGCCCCTCCTCCAGCTAACGTGGCTCTGGGACCCGGTCCCGGCCCAGACTCTGCTACCCGCCCCTCTCGGAGCCCCAGATCTACTGAGGGGGAGACACGTCGAGCCCCTGGCCTCAGGCCTACCTCGGGCGAGGCTGAAGACACCTGGATTATCCTTGTTGGGGGCTGGGTGGGAGAGAGGGTAGGTAGGGAGCCTGAGGCTGAAAGCTAAGGTTCGGGGGAACTGTCTTGGAGAAAGGAAAGCTTCAGTTCAGCGAGGCTCCTTGGCGTGTCCCCCCAACCCTCCAAAGGAAGGTGGATTGGAGCGGGCAACCAGCCTGAGGGCTTCCTGCTATTGTCCCCAGCTGGGTCTCCCTTTCTCCATCCCTTCCCCAGATAGAATCTGGCTATGACCTGGGCCACTCCCCAGAGGTGGCTGCAGGGCCAAGAGGAGAGAGAAGGGCAGTTTTCTCTTCCCAGCAAAGGGAGAACCTGGGAGGAGGAGGAAAAGCTGGCCTGGCCTCCCCCATTTGCTCCAAATGGGGGTTATGAAGCAGCTGGGATTGGTCCCTGCAGGGTGAGCCTTTCCCCAGGCCAGGGGTAGGATGGGGGCAGCTCAGATGCTGCTCCCCAGAATCAGCTAAGGGAAGCCCTTTTAAAGATACATCACAGTTAAGTCCAGGGGGCCAATGCAATGGCCAACTAAGTGTTTTCAGAGGCTGGACTAATCTAATCCAAGGCCGGGGGGTAGGGTGGAGAGAGTTTTGGTGGGAGGGAGGCAGGGACTACTCTCAGGGAAGAAGGAAGGGGCTGGGGGTGCTTGCTAACAGAGCATTTTGCCAGGAAATGAAGAGCATGCAAATGAGATGCAAATTACCCTCTATTGTCCCCAGCTAGGGCGCTTTTGCTAAGGCTGCTGGATTCTGAGGTTTTAATATGGGAGTGGTCACCCCATAATCTCCTAGTCACCACTTTCCCCAAGATGGTCCTGCAGTCCCAGGAGTTTCTCCCCAACCCAGCCCCTGCCCCTGCCCTCATATCTCTAGGCATGAAGCAGCGAAAACCTCTGTCATCAAGCTCAAAGTCAGTGTGCCTCCCACTTCCAGGGCAGCACCTCCCCTGCTCTAGCCTCATCAGACTTCTCTTGAATGGTCATTTACTTTTAAGGGATGTGGTAAGGAGATGTTGAACTCAGTCTCTTCCCTCCTTCTGTCCCTTCTTCCATCAGGTCAGAGGTTCCTATCCCCCTCAAACCCTCACAGGAGTCACCACTCTAGGTAAGTAAAGGGCAGCAGGCCCTGAGGGCAGGGGCTAGAAAGAGGCATGGCCTGGGAGCAGGGAGACGGTCTGGCTGTTCTCCCCTCTTGCCTGAGACTGAAGTTGTTTCCTAGGTGAAGATACCAGTTGCCCAGGGCAACTTGTGGGGGGGCAGAGGGGGAGGATAGGAGACAAGCTGTGTCCCTTTCTTTTCTCCTGGGAGCACCAACATGCGGAAACATGGTGGGGAGGTGGGGAGGGAGGCTTGGCCTTTCAGCACCAGAGGGTGGTTAGCAAGCTGACTGCTTTGCCCCTGGGGAAGGGGTCATCATTAGGTGTTCTACCCCTTCCCCTCCTCCAGCTCTCTTGGGACCCCATCTGACGTCAGCCTTCCCACCAGTGACGCTGGATTGGGGGTGAGGTACACTTGGGTCCTGACTCCAAGGGTGGAATTGTTGGGGAGATGGAATGAGCTGGGCCTGGAAGCCCAGGGTCTCTTCTTTAGGGGATATGGTGGGACAAGCAACTAAAGACTGGTGAAGGACAGCTGTTTGTTCACAGAAAGGAAGGAGTCCCACCCTTTCTGACCTGATTTCCAGAGCCTACTCAGCCCCTCACTTTAGCTTCAGGGGGAGGCAGGAAGCTGGTGCACACCTCCTGCTGTGGGTTCCAGTCGGGGTCAGCTTGGCTGGGGGAGGCTGATGGGTGGGAAAGAGGGCTGTCTCACTGTCCCTTCCACTATATCTTTTCCTGGACTTTCGGCTACAATTGCCTGCCTGTCATTGAATTATTTATATTTTCATTCCAAGACAGCCTGAAGAGGGAAGAAAAGGAAAGAGGGGCATGTTCAGCCATATCTCCTTGCCAGTAGAGCCCCTTCTATGCCTGGCTCCTCATAGGGGGCGGGTCCATTCTTCCCCCCACCAAGCACATGCAGAGGTTCTTAGGAGTCGGGGAGGGAACAGGGGGCTAGAGAGCCTGGAAGGGGGCACAGTGGTCGGGCAGACAGCTGCAGCCAGAGCTAAATTTAGCCTCTGATCTGGCTTTGATGCAGATTCATTTTTGGCTAAGACAGCCCCTCTTTCCCCTCCCCTCCCTTCACTCCCTAGCTTCTCCCTAGCAATGGGAAGGGTCCCTGAAGCGTGAGTTTAGACCAGGACAAAGACCCCTAGGCTGCCTCCCCCACTCTGTTCTTTCCCAACCCTAGACAGGATGATGGCTGCCTTGCTGCTGTCTCTGCCAGGGCACAGTGCCCGAACTGCTCCCAGGGTGCCATGGGGGTATGTGAGGGAGGGGG
Organism: Catagonus wagneri; assembly: GCA_004024745.2. Lineage (NCBI taxonomy): Eukaryota > Metazoa > Chordata > Mammalia > Artiodactyla > Tayassuidae > Catagonus > Catagonus wagneri. The sequence goes on from PVHT020000034.1 coordinate 2,726,789, forward strand.
AGCCAGACAGGGTACCCTCTTCCTCCCCCCAGTGCCAAGGAGTCACTATTTATAATTGTAAGGCTTCAGTGTCTAATTATAGCTGAGGAGAGGTTAGCAAGAGGGGGCCAGGAGGTGTCACCTACCAAATGTCCCAGGCCCAGTCAGGAGAGGGGAGGAAAGGCTGAGTGAGAAGGCTGGGAGGGGGAGCGGGTGTGTCCTGTCCTTACCTGGGGTCATGCTTCACACCAGCCAGTTTGGGCCAGTTGGAGAGGGAAGGGCCTTGAGTGACAGTGGCAGCCGGCTGGCGCTGAAGCAGGGCCAGGGAGAGGGTTCTTTTCCCTCTTGCAGCAGGTCTTCTGGGGATAGATCTGGGGAGGGGCCCACCTGCTTCAAAGGTGGGGGGAATTTGCTCCCTTCCCCAATTCTTCTGCCTTCTTTCAGGGCCAGCATATGGGTGAGGGGGCACCCCCTGGGGCCTGAGCTGCCCCGCACAGGATGCCCCGTGCCCCCCGCTTCATGCCCTTGCTGCTACTGCTGTTGCTCCTCTCACTTCTGCACACCCAGGCGGCCTTTCCCCAGGACCCCCTCCCTCTGCTGACCTCTGACCTACAAGGTGAGTGCCCACTACCACGGCCCCTCTGGGTGAGCTCAGCACTCAGTCTTGGCAACTAGACATTGGAACCCCTTGTGTGGGTGGCGAGGTACAGGATGGCTCAAGGAAACTAAGAGCCTGACCAGAAAAGGGGGGCAAAAGAGTGAGCTGGCATCTCAGTTCTGTCACTGCTCATCCGTAGGCCTACTTTCTTCACTTCAAGGCAGCAGTGTTTGGAAGTTAAGAACATGGACTCTTGGCCAGACCAAACCTTAGGAGGTTTGAATCCCTGCTGAGTTGCTCACTAGTTGTGTGAACTTGTCAAGTTTTTAAATTTTTGTTTGCCTCAATCTCCTCATCTACAAAATGAAGATAATGAGATAATAATAGTATTCTACCTCATAGAGTTATTTAGGGATGAAATGAGGTAGTACAGGTAGAGTGCTGAGAACACCGTCTGGCACAAAGTAAATGCTTTATATGTGTGTTTGCTATTATTAGTTACAAAATGACGGCTTGAGACTAATTCGGTGGTTCCCAACACCTCTTACCTCCCTCTCCACCACTTTATCACTACTAAGTTTAGGTCGCACCATAAGGGAAATCATAAGCCAACTTTTTCTGAGAAGGACCTTTATCTATTTGTTCGTTCCTGTTATATACATAGGATTTAGAGTAATTTTAAGGATGAAGGGACTGCAGTTAGGTTATTGAGAGTAACTGTTGGGGGATAGATAAGAATAGCAAACACATGTGCCAGGGCAGTTCTAAGCACTGTATGTTAATCACTCCCTGAGTTCTGGGCTCTCTTTGAACGCTGATGACTGTGGTTTCCATGATCAGGCCAGGTGGATGCTGGAGTTGGTCAGAGGAGGCAGAAACCTTGGAGGGTTGAGGTGGCCTGTGAAGAGCCTTGAGGGGAGGGTGCAAAGAGAGGGCTAGGAGAAATGGGGTGAGTAACTTCTCTAGATGGGACAGTGTGCCATGTGGGAGTGAGAGGGAATCGCTAGTCCTAAGGCAGTTCCAAGAAGGGGGTGGCCTCAGTTCTGGAGTCAGACAGACCTGGATCTGAATTGGGGTGCCTACTACCCCCAAGATAAATGAACTATTCAGATTTCTTTATGGCTTTAAGCTTCAGGTTCCTCATCTATAAAATGGGGCCAGTGTTAGGTACCTACTTCATAGGGTTGTTGTATGAAATGAGACAATGTCCCTAACGTGCTAACATAGTGCTTGACCAAGGTTAAGTGCTCAGAGTTAGCTGGTGCTATATTTATTAGTAAGCTTATTGATAGCTTTATTAATACCTCACAACTCGTCTCACATATTATGTCTGTGGCTGGGTTTCATCTGGTTGGAGAGGGTATGAACAGAGTGCGTGATATCCTGGCTGGCCCTCAGCACCACCTCTCTGTGCCTTCTAGGTATTTCCCCATTATCCTGGTTCCGGGGCCTGGAGGATGATGCTGTGGTTGCAGAACTTGGGCTGGACTTTCAGAGATTCCTGACCCTAAACCGGACCTTGCTAGTGGCTGCCCGGTAAACTGGCCGTGGCACCATTGTGGGGCTGACATGCATGCTCCTGGGCAGACATGGGACCTGCATGGCCACTGCAGCATCTTGCAGGGGATACATGCAGGTGTACAAGCCATGGGACATGAACATGCTTGGATCCAGAGAACAATTGCCAAGGCATGGAGTAAGGGGGAGGGGAGGGGGAAGGAGGTCTGTACTCTTTGTCCCTGAGCAGCTGAACCTGGGCAAGGCGGGGGTGGGGTGGGGGGCTCAGGAGTAAAGGTGGGGTTCTGTGGCTTGGCTCTGATTCCTCCTTGCTTATCCCTTCAGGGATCACGTTTTCTCCTTTGATCTTCAAGCCCAAGAAAGGGAGGGACTAGTGCCCAACAAGGTGAGGGGCTGTGTGGGAGGAGGCTGAGGCACGGAGATGAGGCTGGTGGGAAAGTTTAACCAGGATCAAGTGGATGGGAAGAAGCCTCCAAAAGGAGCTGTATTCTGATGTGGGTCCAGGTTGCCCCATGGTTTTCCCTCTGCTACTTCTTCCTCCAGTATCTAACATGGAGGAGCCAAGACATGGAGAACTGCGCCGTGCGGGGGAAGCTGACGGTGAGGAGTGGGTTGAGACTCTCAAGGGAAAGAGATGACCCTGCATCCAGGCTCTGTCCAAGCGGCCCTCCACTGTGCCCAAGTCCCCCTCCCCCCAACTTCTCTCAGGCCACAGAGGAAAAGATATAGGAAAGGGAATCCGTGATTTTTATCTTCCTTTAAAAACCTCTCAAAAAAGAAAAGTGAGGTTCTGAGAGGCCAATGAGCCTTCCCAAGGCCACAGGGCTAGTAAATAGCTTCATCCCACATTGCTCTGACTGGCTCAAGGGGAGTAGCCTTTATGTGACTCTCTGTCTCAGTCCCAGGAAGCCCTGTCGCTGACCTAGAATTCTGGATTCTCTAGGACGAATGCTACAACTACATTCGCGTTCTTGTTCCCTGGGATTCCCAGACACTCCTTGCCTGTGGAACGAACTCATTCAGCCCCGTGTGCCGCAGCTATGGGGTACAAAGGCGAGGGGGTGGGACATTAGGACCTGAGTGGGAGGAAGATACAAGCTGGGCAATCAGTTCAGTGGGGATGGACCAGCAGGGATGGGGGAATGGGAGTGCCCAGAGTGGAGGGATCCTGAAGGGTGGGGGAAGGAGGCAAGGGGATACAGGGAAGTGGGCTACGGAGCCAGACTCCCAACACCCCATGGGTTCCAAGAACCTGCTCCCTCTGCCTCCAGATAACTTCGCTGCAGCAAGAGGGTGAGGAGCTGAGTGGGCAGGCTCGATGCCCCTTTGATGCCACCCAGTCCAATGTGGCCATCTTTGCAGGTGTGCACCTGGGCATGTGAGAAGCAGGCAGGTGGCCGGAGGGAACTCCCACATTACCCCTTTCCCAATTTGGTCTCCCCCCGTGCTCCTGAGTGGAGGGCTGAGGTAGGGGTCAGGGTCAGGCTGAAGTAGTGGTGTGGGAGGCCCAAGAAGAGCCAGGATACAGATCCCTGAACCCTCCCTTAACCCCATCTAACCCATCCCTCCAGAGGGCAGCCTGTATTCAGCCACAGCTGCGGATTTCCAAGCCAGTGATGCTGTGGTTTACAGAAGCCTTGGGCCTCAGCCCCCACTCCGCTCCGCCAAGTACGACTCCAAGTGGCTCCGAGGTCAGGGCAGGCCTGGGGAAGGGAGGCTGCTCTTGGGGAGGAGGTGCAGGGGGAGGAGCGCGGCAGGGAGCAGGCAGGTGGTGGTAGTGGTGTGCACGTGTGCAAAAGGGAGAGGTTGAGGGGGGCCACGAGTTTCTGAGCAGGTAGAGATACTCTTCCATACCTTTCCTGTCCCTCCCTCCCCAGAGCCGCACTTTGTTCATGCTTTGGAGCATGGAGACCATGTCTACTTCTTCTTCCGAGAGGTCTCTGTGGAGGATGCTCGGCTGGGGAGGGTAAGGAGGTGGGCACCAGGGGTGGGTAGCTAGAGGGTTCTGCTCGATTCTGAAGAGCCAATCAGTCAGGGGAGTCAGCCTGGCCCTAATATCCACAAGGCAACCCCCTGGACTCTGATCCCCCAGCTTGGAGAAGTCTCCAGGCCCCTCCCCGCCCCCATCCCGCCGTGTCCCTCGCCTTGACCCAGACTGACCACTCCACACCTTTCCTTTGCTGTCTAACCTTTGTCTCACCACATCGCTCTCAGCCCTCCGGCCGGGGGCTCCTTCTCACTGTTCACCTCCCCCAGGTGCAGTTCTCCCGTGTGGCCCGCGTGTGTAAGCGTGACATGGGAGGCTCACCTCGGGCCTTGGACCGCCACTGGACATCCTTCCTGAAGCTGCGGCTCAACTGCTCTGTCCCTGGGGACTCTACCTTCTATTTTGACGTCTTACAGGCCTTGACAGGGCCTGTGAACTTGTATGGCCGCTCTGCTCTCTTTGGGGTCTTCACCACCCAGACCAATAGGTTGGTACTGGTCTGACTAAAGTAGCCCAATCTGTTCCCCGCCCCACCAACATCCACGTTCCTCTCTCAAAGCCTACTGATGAGGGCAGTGAAGGGAAGCTCCATTCAAATGACCCCCAAGGGCTGTCCCACCCTCTCAGGCTCCCCTGTAATATGGTACATGAAGGGGAGCTGCCATGTCTTACCTGGGAGGAGCTGTGCTGTCCCTTCCAACACCTAGCCCACGTCCTTTTCTGGCTCCCTCAGCATCCCTGGCTCTGCAGTCTGCGCCTTCTACCTGGATGATATTGAACGTGGGTTTGAGGGCAAGTTCAAGGAGCAGAGGAGTCTGGATGGGGCCTGGACCCCTGTGTCTGAGGACAGGGTCCCCTCCCCCAGGTACTCAGGATGGGGGTGGATTTTGTGGGGGCAGAAGCAAGCAGGATCGGCTCCCTAAATGGGACTGTGAGGAGGGCAAGGTGACCAAAGCCTGGGGAGGAGGCTGTAGTGATTTGGCAGCGGGACCAGAGAACTGCAGCAGGGGAGGGAAGCAGTAGTGTGTGTGTGTCTGTATGTAGGCGGAGTGAGGGTTACCAATCATGTCTGAGAGCAGTGGGCTCATGGTGGTCACAGAACCTAACCAAACCCCAGTTCCCTGCCTTAAGGCTGCCTCTCCCTATGTGTCCACCAGGCCAGGATCCTGTGCAGGAGTAGGTGTAGCTGCCTTGTTCCCCTCTTCTCGAGACCTCCCTGATGATGTCCTGACCTTCATCAAGGCTCACCCACTCCTGGACCCCGCCGTGCCACCTGCCAGCCATCAGCCTCTGCTTACCCTTACCAGCAGGTATGGGGCTAAAAAATGCTCACCACTGCCCTCCCCAACTCAGCCATTCTTCTCCGACCTCACAATGTAAATCTTATTGGTAGGAGGAAGAACCCATGAAAGTGGAAGGGAAAACTCTAAGAAGGAAATGGTGGCTGGGCTGGGGGAAGGGCCCAGATGGGGCACTTAGACACATGGACTGTCCTTGAAACACTGGTCAGTTTGTCCTGATTTGAGGCCTATCCCTCCAGGGCTCTACTGACCCAAGTAGCTGTGGATGGCATGGCTGGTCCCTACCGTAACACGACAGTCCTGTTCCTTGGCTCCAACGATGGGACAGTGCTGAAGGTGCTGCCCCCAGGAGGGTACTCTGGGGCCCATGAGCCCATTCTGTTGGAAGAGATTGATGCCTACAGCCCCTCCCGGTGAGCGCTTTGTCCAGCAGCACCCCCTGCAGAGCATGGATGGGATATGAGGTGGTAGATGGGGATATGAGGATAGGGTGGGAAGTCCAATGTTGGAAGTTGTGGGGAAGAGTGAGGGGCCTGGCAAGAAGCTGGACAGTGTGCTGGGGCAAGATGGCCACTCAAGAACCCTAGTACCATGAGTTGTACTCAGTTGCATGTATGCCTCCCTACCTTCTGTTCATTAACTCACCCAAGGAAAAAGAAGCCTCACCTGTCCCATTTCTGATTCCTTCTGGCCTCACCCTAGGTGCAATGGGAAGCGAGCAGCTCAAACAGCAAGGCGGGTCATAGGGCTGGAGCTGGACACTGAAGGTCACAGGCTCTTTGTGGCTTTTTCTGGCTGTATCATCTACCTCCCTCTCAGTCGGTGTGCCCGGCATGGGGCCTGTCGGAGGTGAGAGGGACCAGAGGCCAGGCCCTGCCTGCGTGGGCTCCCTGGGCAAGCAGGCACACAGGAATGCAGGCATTGGGGGTGGCAGAGAAATGTAGGGGATAGTTGTGTGTGTTGAGGAGGGCGGTGTCTCAAGGATTCCGCAGGTGGGCAGTAACCATGGAGTGAACTAGGGAATGGCGTGGACAGGAGGGGAGTATCAAACTAGGAGCCTCCTGCAGACCAAAGTGAGAGTGGCAGTCAGGGGAATGAAATGTGATCAGAGTGGTGGGGTCCCAGCCTCACATGACTCAGTTTTCCCTAGGAGCTGTCTGGCTTCTCAGGACCCATACTGTGGATGGGATAGCTCCAGAGGCTGTGTGGATATCAGGGGACCTGGTGGGTAAGTGAGGGGCCTCCGGATCTCCTGCAGGGAAAGTTCTCCACTACCAAGAGAGGAAGCTGAGGGTTAGGGTGGGGAATGGGGGCAAGACGTATACCTGCACTGAGCCACCTCCATTTCCTCCTAGGACTGATGTCGATCCAGCTGGGAACCAGGAATCCATGGACGATGATGACTGCCAAGGTAAAGAGATAAGAGCAGGGGCAGCTGTAGCTATTGCTGCTCATGGCTCTGATGGCCACAGATACCCCAGGTGTGGACTTTTGTCTTTCTCTTCTGTGGCACAGTCATGCCCATCAGTTCTTCAGGAAGCTTCTCCCTGTTGCCATCTTCACCCTCTCTCCCTTTTTCATAGATGGAGCAACTGGGAGTCAGTCAGGAACAGGGGATTCTGCTTATGGTGAGTTCTACTGTCCCAACACTCACCCAAATCTGTGCCCCATGGCAGCAATAGACCAGCACCCTGGACACCCTGAGCATCTCAGAAAAAGGGGTTAGCACCCTCCAAATACTTAGCATATAGCTCAGGGCTTGTCATATAATACGTACTTAATAGGTTTTGAACAATAAATGGAAGAATGCATGGCATAATGAGCCCTTCCCCATTCCCAAAGGGAAGTAGAGGCTGCAGTTCTGGACCTTTGGATTCCAAAGGGGGTGCTGGGGACTTGCTGAATGGGTGTCAGAGGTGGAGAGCTGGAGCCTGACTGGCTCTGACCTGGTCTCTATCACTAGTGCTTCTGGGTCGTGACCCTTCCCCTGAGACCCCCAGCCCCCCCAGTGATGCCCACCCCCGGCCCCAGTCTTCCACTCTTGGAGCTCACACTCAGGGTAAGGGGGCTGGCTGGGAGGGACAGGAGAGAAGTGTGGGGCTGCTGATTCTTGGAGAGTTCTTAGCCCTTCACTGATCGCTGTTTGGTGCTCACTAATAATGCCTGTTTGGAGCTGCCCCTCTCCAGAAGGCTGGCCCTCCCAGCCCCGCCGCCTTCAGCACCCGCAGATTTGTAGTTGCTCATGGCATGGCTACGAGGGCCAGAGTCGGGATGGGGCCTCCCCAGGCCCAAGCTCTAGCTCGCGTGTGAGGGGTAGTTCGGCGGGCTGTGTGTGTTGAGGGGTCAAGGGAGGTGATTCCTGAAGTGGGTCAAGGCTGTGTTGGAGCGAAGCAGAGCAGCAGCAGGCGAGAGATGACACTTTGGAACTTGCCACTTTCTCCTTCCACTCTCCTTCCTCTCGGTCAGCAGGAGTGCGCCGAGACCTCCCGCCAGCCTCAGCCTCCCGCTCCGTCCCCGTCCCACTCCTCCTGGCCTGTGTGGCTGCGGCCTTCGCCATGGGAGCCTCAGTCTCTGGCCTCTTGGTGTCCTGCGCATGTCGCCGCGCACACCAACATCGGAACAAGGACATCGAGACTTCGGGGCTCCCGCGCCCTCTCTCCCTTCGTAGCTTGGCCCGGCTGCACGGGGCGGGCCCAGAGCCGCCGCCGCCGCCGTCCAAGGACGGAGAGGGGGCGCAAACGCCCCAGCTCTACACCACCTTCCTGCCTCCTCCCGAGGGCGTCCCCCCGCCAGAGCTGGCCTGCCTGCCCACCCCGGAGTCCACTCCGGAGCTGCCGGTCAAGCACCTCCGCCACCCGGCAGGGCCCTGGGAGTGGAATCAGAACGGGAACAACGCCAAAGAAGGCCGGGGCCGCACCCGTGGCGGCAGCGCGGCCGGCGGCCCCGCGCCGCGCGTGCTGGTGAGGCCGCCGCCGCCCGGCTGTCCCGGGCAGGCCGTGGAAGTCACCACCCTGGAGGAACTGCTGCGCTACCTGCACGGCCCGCAGTCCCCTAGGAAAGAGGCCGAGCCCCCGGCCGCCGCCCCTTTCGCCTCGAGGCCGCTGCCGCCGGAGCCCGCCCCCAGCCCCACGCTCTTTGCCGGCTCCAGCCTGCTGCCCCGGGACTGTGCCCCGCCCCGGAGGCTGGACGTGCCCCCGGAGGGCAAGGGCCCGGCCCCCGCCGCCCGGCCGGCGCTCTCTGCCCCCGCTCCCCGGCTCGGGGTCGGCGGCAGCCGGAGGTTGCCCTTCTCCACGCAGCGTGCACCGCCCGCGCTGCTCACCCGAGTCCCCTCGGGAGGCCCCGCCAGGTACTCTGGGGGCGCCGGGAAACACCTCCTGTACCTGGGCCGGCCTGACGGGTACCGGGGCCGCGCCCTCAAGAGGGTGGACGTCGAGAAGTCTCAGGAGCCCTCGAAGCCGCCCCTGGTCGGGCCTTCCTCCCAGCAGGTCGTCCCTCACGGCAGCCATTTTAACTTTTAAAGGGAGCTGCTCCGAGGCCTCGCAGCGGACCCTTGAGGCCCACGCGCTCAAAAGCCAGGGCGTGAACGCGTCTCCCGCGACAGTTCACCTCCTTCTCTCCTCGTTCCACACCTCCAGCCTTCCTGGGCTCTGAGAGTCTCCCGGGGCCCCTGCCTGCCTCGGGTTTATTTATTGACTGCTGACTGTCTTTCCCCCTGTCCTCGAGAGAGGAGTGGGAGGTGGGAAGCTCGCCCTCGGTGAGCCAGCTTTGCGGGGTAGCTGCCCCCCCACTCCCCCCCTCAGCCAAGCTGCCTTAACTCGCCCCTCCGGGCTTCCTGCACGGACTGGGCCCCGGGCGGGCCGCACGGCGGACGGACGGGGCTGGGCCACGCGCGTTGTGTACAGAGTCCTCGGGCCTCCTGGGACGTGCCTCCTCCTACTGTGTAGGAGCCTCCGCTTCCCAATACAGCCGTGTCCCGAGCCGCTGCCTGACTTTACTCGAGCAGGGGGCGGGGCGGGAGTCGGTCGTCTGCTCAGAGCGCGCCTTCGCCCCAGAATCTCTGCCTTCGTCTCGGCCTTGAGCTCTCTCCCGAGTAATTGGGATGGCTGCGGTCCCACCGGGGTTAATCAGGAAAGGTTTCCTGAAGGAGGCAAGCGAAGAAATGGTGCGTGGAGAAGAACCAGGGCCCAGGAGACGCAGGGTAGAACTTAGGTGGGGTTAGGGAGGGCACTCGGACGAGCACGTTTCTGGATTGAGGTAAGAGGGACTTTTTTGGTAGTCTGCTCTATGGGGTGGGAGGAGGGTATTTCTGGAGAAATAAAATGAAGCTGCAGCGTAAGTGACTGAAGTTTCACGTCAGGAAATGTCATTAAAAAAAAAAAAAGAATTTGGCTGGAAGAGCCTGGGTCGCGTGAGGGGTAAGCTATAAAATAACAGCAAAGGCTCCATTATTCCTTACCAATAACAGCAAAGGATTCAGTCCTGGTGGAGGCAAGGGATTATCCCAGTTGTTACCTAAGGAACAGCTCCCTTTCGCAGAGGGAGAAAGGTGTCGAGAAGCGTATGCCATCGCACGCATGCGTAACCACCAACACCCCCCCCCCCGCCCCGCGCCGATCGCTGGGCACCCCTCGAGCCCCGCGCGCCGAGGATCAGCACGTTGGCGTCGGGAGGGCCCTCTGGGTCCGGCTGGCTGCCGAGAGCTGTCTGTTACTGCCGGGGGCCAGTGAGAGGGGCGAACAGGACGCCCTGCCCCACCCACTGCCGCCAGCTAGGGACACTTAAGGCCTCGCGCGGGTGGTGGCAGCTTTTGCGGATTTACAAGTCTGGTATTTTACCGGCTCGTGGCAGGAGTATCCGCCGGACTGGAGCCCTGAGCCACCCTCCCACTGGCGCCGCCTGGAGGCCAGACCACGCCTTGCAGCTAAGGGAAGCTTTGCCAGTTCCTCTCCCTGTTCTTTGCCTAAAAGCAGGAATCCGCTGGGTGACCGCCCTTGACAACTTGTGATCCTGCCTAGTCAAAGCTGTACCTTAAGCCCCCGTCTGAAAAATGGGGTTAAGAAGCTCAAGTACGGTAATGTACATGAAAACTCTAAAGGAGAAAACATGCTATCTTGTGAGATACCTCCAAACTCACGCTAGGCTATTCCTAACTGCATCTGCTTCTACTCAGTAATCCATTTCCCTTTGTATCCTTATAATATTTATAGATTTTAACCTCAAGCTTTTTAAATGCCCTCAGAACACTTCTCACGCTTAGGTTAGTTTGTTACATCAAACTCGGTTGCCCTCCACAGTCTCCTCTTTCCGCGTGAAACTTGTTTCACCTGTTTGGAGAGGGCCTTTAGATTTCAGTTTTTCTCTCACTGGTTGCCTTACCAAGATACTCTGCAATCACTGCTAGTTTCTAGATAGTGCAGAAGAGCAAGGAAGGGGTAAAGAATCTTTACAATTGCCTGGCTTCTTTATCCTCTTCAAACCAAGCCAAGAAAAAGATTTTTTTCCCTCTTTTTAGGGCTGCACCCACAGCATATGGAAGTCCCAGTCTAGGCGTCAAATTGAGCTGCAGCTGCGGGCCTACACCACAGCCACAGCAATGCTGTGGGATCCGAGTTTCATTTGTGACCTATATCACAGGTCACAGCACCCCTGGATCCTTAACCCACTGAGCAAGGCCAAGGATCCAACCCATGTCCTCATGGATACTAGTCAGGTTCGTTACCACTGAGCCACAAAGGAAAAAAATTTTTAAGGCTGCATTCTTTCACAGCCCTCTGAGGGACAAATCTCACAAAGACTTCAGTTTCTGCCTTGAAGGTTGTCACAAAGAAAGGGGCAAATGGCAAATGATCTTCAAGTTTAAGTATAGACCCAAAAGAGAAGTACAGTAGAAATTTAACCTTGTGACTCTGTAGGTAGCAGCAATTTACAAGTTAAAGTCCTGGTTTCAGTTTAATTGTGAAGTATGTTCATTTTTTAGTATTTATAAAGTATTGCAACTTCTCAGAAACTTCTGGACTCTCAGAACCTTCTCAGGGCTAGTATAAAGCAACTGTGGGAGCTCCAGTTGTGGCTCAGCAGACATGAACCCGACTAGCACCATGAGGACTGGGTTCAATCCCTGGCCCTGATCAGTGGGCTAAGGATTTGGCATTGGTTGCTGCAAGCTGTGGCGTAGGCTGGCAATTGCAGCTCTGATTTGACTGCTAACCTGGGAACTTCCATATGCAGCAGGTGCGGCCCTAAAAAGACAACAACAACAACAACAACAAAAAAACAACTGTGTTGCAGTAAGAGCTACAGTCCTTGGACTCTGCCACTTAATAGTTTTATGGATGACCTTGGCAATTCAGTTAACCTCTCTGTGCCTCAATTTCTGTTGTAAAATATAGAAAGCACATATGTCAACAGGGGTTTAGAAAGCAACATATAAATATATAGGTTTAAATTAAGTGCTTTGTGAGAAATGGTTATTTGCCCAAAATAGACTCCTACCAGGAATGCAATTCATTAACACTCATGAAATACCTCAGCCTGGCAGAGAGCAGTGAATAATAAATTATGAATGGAAACATTACTGTCACTGACAACAAAGAGTTAAACATGATCCCAATTAAGGAATCTGCTTGTCTTTTTTTTTTTTTTTTTTGGTTTTTTATAGGGCCACACCAGAGGAGGCATATGGAGGTTCCCAGGCTAGGGGTCTAACCCGAGCTGTAGCCACTGGCCTACATCAGAGCCACAGCAACGCATGATCCGAGCCGCATCTGTGACCTACACCACAGCTCACAGCAATGCCGGATCCTTAACCCACTGAGCGAGGCCAGGGATCGAACCCACAACCTCATGGTTCCTAGTCGGATTCATTTCCGCTGAGCCACGACGGGAACTCCGGTCATCTTTCCTTGTATTAGGATATTTTTATCTTTTTTGCTTTTTAGGGCCTCACCTGCAACATATGGAAGTTCCCGGGCTAGGGGCTAAATTAGAGCTGCAGCTGCCTGCCTACACCACAGCCAAAGCAATGCCAGATCCAAGCTGCATCTACAACCTACACCACAGCTCCTGGCAATGCCAGATCTTTTTTTTTTTTTTTTTTTTTTTTTCCTTTTTGTCATTTTATGGCCGCGGGTTTATGGCCGCACCCGCGGCATGTGGAGGTTCCCAGGCTAGGGGTCTAATCGGAGCTGTGGCCACTGGCCTGCGCCGCAGCCACAGCAACGCAGGATCCGAGCCGCGTCTGCAACCTACACCACAGCTCACGGCAACGCCGGATCGTTAACCCA
>PVHT020000034.1:2759201-2843729 GCA_004024745.2 Catagonus wagneri
GGGGTTGCTTCTATCGCGTAATCGCCCCTCCTACCTCTTGATATGGTCTCCTCTTTGTCTTCTGGAGTAGAATATCTTTTTTGGAAGTTTACAGTCCAGTTGGTTGAAGGCTGCTCGGCATTTGTTTGTAGTTTTGCTGTTTTTCGGGAGAGAAGTTTAGCTCCAGTCCTTCTATTCCGCCATCTTAATCCAATCTCAGAATGCTTTATGATTTTTGTTTAAAGCAGAAGATTTACTTATTTTGTTTGGCTGATTTTAAAATTAGCTTGTATTCCTCGAATACTCAACTGATGACAGTGGAAAGCAGCTTAGATATCTAAATGGAATGGAAGTCTTTTTTTTTTTTTTTTTGTCTTTTTGCCTTTTCTAGGGCTGTACCTGTGGCATATGGAGGTTCCAAGGGTAGGGGTCTAATCAGAGCTGTAGCCTCCAGCCTATGCCACAGCCACAGCAACGCGGGATCCGAGCCGTGTCTGCAACCTACACCACAGCTCATGGCAACACTGGATCCTTAACCCACTGAGCAAGGCCAGGGATCGAACCCGCAACCTCGTTCCTAGTTGGTTTCGTTAACCACTAAGCCGCGTCTGCGACCTACACTCCTCTGATTAGACCCCCTAGCCTGGGAACCTCCATATGATGAGGGTGCGGCCATAAAAAGAAAGGACAAAAAGACAAAAAAAACCAATATATTTTGGAGATCAGATCATACTTATATATAAGAAACTTTCTCATTTTTAATAACTGTATTGTATTCTACCACATGGGTATACCATAATTTATTTGTCTAGTTTCTTAATGACTTCTGCTTAGGTTCTTTTTAATCTTTGACTATAAATAATGCTACAATGAATAATTTAGTATATATGTCATTTCTGCATATAAAAATATAAATTCATAGAAAAATAAAATTTTTTTTTTGGCTTTTTTAGGGCTGCACCCATGGCATATGAAGGCTCCCAGGCTAGGGGTCTAATTGGAGCTACAGCTGCCAGCTTATGCCACAGCCACAGCAACACAGGATCCAACTGGCATCTGTGACCTACACCACAGCTCACGGCAATGTCAGATCCTTAACCCACTGAGCAAGGCCAGGGATTGAACCTGCAACCTCATGGTTCCTAGTCAGATTCGTTTCCGCTGCGCCATGACCAGAACACCCATAGAAAAATAACTTTTTATTCAAAAGATATGTGCATCTTTAATACTGATACATATTGACAGTCTGTTCTTCAGAGGGTGCCTAAATTTACACTCTCATCAGTGATTTATAAGAGTGCCTGTTTCCCTTTGCCCTTGACAAAATAGTGCTTTAATGATATCTCTGTGCAGTATTTATTTGTATTTCTCTTGCTATGAAGGAAGTAGATTGAACTTTTTGTCCTATTTTTCAGAATCATCAGTAGTGAACTACTGGTTCACATTATTTGTTCTTTTTTCTCCCAGATTACTGGTTTTACTCACAAATTATATATATAGTAGGAGAATTAGCCTTTGTCAGTCTGGTTTCTATTTCTTTTTCAGAGCTTCTTTGCCCACCCGGCATCCTTTCATTCATTATCTCATTGCCTTATTTTTAGAGGTGTGCTGAGTGTCTAAAATATCTTTTAATAAACAATTGTTGGGAGTTCTCTGATGTCCTAGTGGGCTGAGGCTCCTGCGTCTTCACCACTGTGGCTCTGGTTGCTGCTGTGACCCCTGGCCCAGGAATTCCCACATACTGCCTGTGTGGCAAAAAAGAAAAAAGAATACCAAAAAAAAAAAAAAAAGAGAGAGAGAGAGAGAGAACCTGAAATAAACATTGCAACTCTCATTTTAACAAAAATAATAATAATAATAAAACAAACAATTGTCTAAGTGGGATAACTCACCTTGCTGTCCATCTTGCATAGTTACAATAAATGGCTGGCCAATGCCTCCAGTAGGGACTGCAGCCTGGATATTTCCGAGGGGGACTCCATTGGTCACTATGGTGATGACTCTCTGGCCTCCACTCCCCACCACTTGCTGGATTGATGAGTCAACAGAATTTCCATCTATGATTTCCTCTGAATTACCTAGAGATGACAAAAGTAAATATAAAAATTCAGTTTTTTGTTTTTAAGGGCCTCACTTGCAGTATATGGAAGTTCCCAACAGCCTACACTACAGCTACAGCAATGCCAGATCTGAGCCCCATCTGCATTATTTCTAAAATGTCTTCACTGACATATTAACTTTTACTAAAGATGGGTTCTATGTGCAAACACATTTTCAAAGTGCTGGTTTAAATACGCCTACTTTTTTTTTTTTTTTGCATTTTTTTAGGGCTGAACCCATGGCATATGGAAGTTTCTAGGCTAGGGGTCGAATCAGAGCTACAGCTGGTGGCCTATACTATAGCCACAGCAACCTGGGATCTGAGCTGCATCTGTGACTACACTACACTATAGCTCACAGGCAATGACAGATCCTCAACCCACTGAACGAGGCCAGGGATCGAACTCACACCCTCTTGGATCCTAATTGGGTTTGTTAACTGCTGAGCCACAAAGGGAACTCCCTAAATATGCTTAAATTTTTGTGTTTGCTTGTTTTTTAGGAAGTATTAGTGACCCCAGTAGACTAATGACCATTGTGATTCTTGAATAGGGAATAAGATATGCTGAGTTTCCCCAACATATTTGATTTTGGAATTCCATTTTCAGGATGCACCTTGAAAGCTGAAATAAATCTGTGGAGCTTAGAAAAATAACTATAAACTAGAATAGATCTATTTCTATAAGAAATAAGGGCATTTAGAAGTTCCCGTTGTGGCTTAATGGAAAGGAATGTGACTAGTAACCATGAGGTTGTGGGTTCGATCCCTGGCCTCGCTCAGCAGTGGGTTAAGAATCCAGTGTTGCAGAGAGCTGTGGTGTAGGTTGCAGACGCAGCTTGGATCCTGTGTTGCTGTGGTTGTGGTGTAGGCTGGCAGCTGTAGCTCTGATTTGACCCCTAGACTGGAATCTCCATATGCCATGAGTGTGGCACTAAAAAGCCAAAAAAAAAAAAAAAAGTATATGGCTTTGCCCATTTGACAGATCAACAATAACATAAATAGCAACTAACATGTCAGGTACCTTTCTAAAAGCTTTATATGTATCATGTTGAATAAAGATTTTCAGCCTGGGAGTTCCCCTCGTGGCTCAGCAATAACAAATCCTGCTAGTATCCATGAGGACGTGGGTTCAATCCCTGGCTTCCCTCAGTGGGTTAAGGATCTGGCATTGCTGTGAGCTGTGGTGTAGGTCACAGACAAGGCTTGGATCTGGCGTTGCTGTGTCTGTGGCGTAGGGCAGCAGCTGTAGCTCCGATTTGACCCCTAGCCTGGGGACTTCCAAATGCTGCAGGTGCAGTGCAAAAAGACAAAAACCAAAAGATTTCAGTCTCGTTAGTCATTATTCCTGATGACTGTTAAGGGAAACAGTTCTTACCACTAAGAAATTTCTGCATGTCAAGAGTCACAAGTAGGATTTTGCAATAAGTGGGGTAGAGGCTATCCACATGAGACACACTCAGGCAGTTCAATGGAAACAGACCATTCATACTTCTTAGAAACAAAGAATAGTTAAATGTTATATCTGAAAAGGACCCTAGTAGATAATCTAATCCAACCATCATGCCAGAGATGAGGAGACTGAGACCTAGAGAAGTTAAGTGGTTTATCCAACATCAAAGAGCAAATCAAAAGAATAATAAGCCTAAGTTTAATACATTGCTTTTTCCTCTGTCATGATGCATGCTCACTCATACACATTTCAATAGAGATCTTTATGACTGCTGCCAGTTGGAAAAACAGGATTGGAGGAATGTTCTCAGCACCCAAATGTCAATGGCAGAAATAAAACAACAATCTGCTTTGATTTATGATGGAGCAGACTGCCAGAGGGTTCCAGGAAGATTCTTAGATGATTTCTTAGCCCAACCTATGACTACCTGCCCCCCTACTTATATGAAGCCTTAAGTCTTTTCCCCATAGGCCACTAGCTTTGGCTAAATGATCTGAAACCTTTCTGTTTTAAAATCAGAAGGAAGGGGGTAGTTCCTGTCGTGGCTCAGTGGTAATGAACCCAACTGGTATTCATGAGGACGAGGCTTTGCTCCCTGGCCTCGCTCAGTGGATTAAGGATCCAGCGCTGCCATGAGCTGTGGTGTAGGTAGCAGAAGTGGGTAGGGTCCTGCGTTGCTGTGGCTGTGGAATAATAAGCTGGCAGCTACAGCTCTGATTCAACCCCTAGCCTGGGAAATTCAATATGCGGCCAGTGTGGCCCTAAAAAAACAAAACCAAACCAAACAAAAATCAGAAGGGTACTATATAGGACATATCTGTAAAAATCTACCGGAAATGCCAAAATAACATCTCCAGTGAAAATAAAAGCAAATCCACTGGAGGAACACAGGATACAAAAATGAGAGAGGAGCAGTTCCATGTATTTTGATACTTTTTAAAAAAACCTTTTTTTTTTTCAGGCCACATCCTCAGCATATGGAAGTTCCCAGGCTAGGGGTCGAATTGGAGCTGCAGCTGCCAGCCTACGCTGCAGTCACAGCAACACGGATCCTTAACCCACTGAGCAAGGCCAGGGAACAAACCCGCATCCTCATGGATACCAGTTGAGTTCATTACAACTGAGACACAACGGGAACTCCCATGTATTTTGATACTTTAATACAAGATGTCTAGGCTGCTATTTGAATTACTCTATGATAGCACTGGTCAAAACATAACATAGAAGGAGTTCCCTGATGGTCTAGTGGTTAGGATTTGGTGCTTTTAGCATTGTGGCTCAGGTTTGATCCCTAATCTGGAAACTGAGATCTCATATAGAACTACTGCACACAGTGGCCAAAAAAAAAAAAAAAAAATCCTAAAACAGAACATACAGTATTTCAAAAACTCTGCTAATATAAGACTAAACATTTCAATCTGATGCAACTGGAGTCAGGGCAAATAAACTTGAAGCTACAAAAATACAAAGGAGCATTTTAGTCATGCTCTGACATTATTCAGTTAGCTGATTATATCAGTGATTTTTCTTTCTTATGTTCAATGATTCCACATTCCTTTTTCCTAGCTGTCTCTAACCATAATCCTCCCCGCCTTTTTTAGGGCCACACCTGCAGCATATGGAAGTTTCCAGGCTAGAGGTTGAACTGGAGCTACAGCTGCGGGCCTGCACCACACCCATAGCAGCATGGGATCTGAGCCATGTCTGCAATCTACACCATAGCTCGAGGTAACGCAGGACCCTTAAGCCATTGAGCTGGGGCAGGGATAGGACCTGCGTCCTCGTGACTACTAACTGGGTTCGTTACCGCTGAGCCACAACGGGAACTCCCTAACCACAATTCTTTAACATTTCAGGCAAATTAAATCTGCTGGAGATTTTAAACAAAAGAAGAAATGATGATTCACCCAGCAGATATCCCTTACCTACCTGTAGCTCTGTGTGAATTGGAGAGGGGGGCTGATGCCTCAGCAAGAGCTGCAAAGGTGGCCAGCACTGAGGTGGTAGAATTCGAGAAGTGTACTGTTGAGGAGGCATGGGGGTCACCTATTTCAGTAAAAAAAGGCAAATGAGGTCTGGTGGAGAGAATAAATCGAGATGAATTAAAAATGGCTTATTAAATCAAAACTTAGCTGTTCACTCTCATGTCCTAAGTCTTGCTCTCTAATACAAACTGTTTTGTCATGCAGAAGTGGCGCTGCTCCTCATATTGGCTAGTCCTGTATTTTTAGTTCTCCTCACCTCTTAGTGGTTAAACTAAGTCTTTATAAATTACATATGTATAATAAAATTATGCAAATCACCACGTGTAGTTTTGTCTCCTGACTGAAATGTGACTGATACACTTACTTTTTTTAGTACTCTTAATTTTTTCTTTGGCTTTTTGTCTTTTTAGGGCCGGACCTGCGGCATATGGAGGTTTCCAGGCTAGGGGTCTAATCAGAGCTGTTGCCACAGCAATGCCAGATCTGAGTCACGTCTTGTGACCTACACACCACACAGCTCACAGCAATGCTGGATTCTTAACCCACGGAGTGAGGCCAGGTGTCGAACCAACAACATCATGGATCCTAGTCGGATTCATTTCTGCTTCGCCGCGATGGGAACTCCTACCACTCTTAAGTTTTCCCACTACCTATGCATAAAGATTCTTTCACAGAGCAAAGAATCCCCCCCCCTTTTTTTTGGTTTGTTTGTTTGGCTGTGCCTGGGCATGTGGAAGTTCCTGGGCCAGGGACTGAACCTGTGCTACAGCAGTGACCCAAGCTACAGCAGTGACAATGCTGAGTCATTAACCCACTGAGCCACCAGGGAACTCCAAGAATACTTTTCTGATGTGATTAATCTATTTAATCTAACTGGTTTATAAATTTAAATTTCAAAAGATTTTTCCATTAAAAAGATGTATTACCTGGAGTTTCCTTCGTGGCTCAGTGGTTAATGAATCCGACTAAGAACCACGAGGTTGCAGGTTCGATCCCTGGCCTTGCTCAGTGGGTTAAGGATCCGGCGTTGCCGTGAGCTGTGGTGTAGGTTGCAGACACGGCTCAGATCCCGCGTTGCCGTGAGCTGTGGTGTAAGTTGAAGACATGGCTCAGATCCCGCGTTGCTGTGGTTGTGGTGAAGGCTGGCAGCTACAGCTCCTGTTAGACCCCCTAGCCTGGGAACCTCCATATGCCGCGGGTGCGGCTCTAGATAAAAGGCAAAAAGACAAAAAAAAAAAAGATGTATTACCTGTCTGATACCCTTCATAGCTACAAACTATCTGTTTTTTGTTCTTTTTCTTTTTAGGGCTGCACCCTTGGCACAGGGAAGTTCCCAGGTTAGAGGTCGAATTGGAGCTGCAGCTGCTGGCCTACACCACAGCCACAGCCACAGCAATGCCAGATCCAAGTGCATCTGCGATTTACACCACAGCTCTCAGCAATGCCGGATTCTTAACCCACTGTGTGAGGACAGGGTTTGAACCTGTGTCCTCATGGATTCTAGGTGGGTTCATTACCACTGAACCACGATGGGAACTCCCCTATTTTATTCTAATTCTCTCATAAAATACTCAGGGAACCATGGAATTCCCATTGTGGCACAGCAGCAATATACTTATATACTCAGGGAACCAAACAGTCTGAATGGAACACAGCGCTTGACCTCTAGAAAGGAGCCTGTATCAATCCAATGAATACGAAAGAGCAATATTCAAGCTATAGCTTATACCGTCATTTTCCTATTTTTGCGTTTTTCTTATCACTCAGACTATTGTACCAAATGCTGACATAGGAACACACAAATGAAACAAGGAATAAGCAATTTTTAGATCTATCCCTCATGGAGGTTGGAATATATGTGACAATATGACACTAGTAATAAATAAAACAAGGCTGTTAATATTCTACCACAGTTAAAACACACCTACACCCTATACAATAAAGCTATTTTTTTTTGCCTTTTAGGGCTGCACTTGTGGTATATGGAAGTTCCCAGGCTAGGGGTCAAATAAGAGCTACAGCTGCCGGCCTACACCACAGCCACAGCAATGCAGGATCCTTAACCCACTGAGCAAGGCCAGGAATCGAACACGCCACCTCATGGTTCTTAGTCGGATTCGTTAACCACTGAGCCACAATGAGAACTCCCATAAATAAGCTTTTTAGACTAGGATTTAGGGGAGTGTGCTATGATCAACAAGTTAGTGAAAACTAGATCCAGAAAAATTAAGTAACTTGCCCAAGGTCATATAGCTAGTCAGTGTCAGAGCCCAGATGAGAACCTAATTCATTGGATTCCAAAGCCTGTATTATTTATAAATCAACACAAAGCAATTTATATTTGACTTTAGAGTACATCTTAGGATTCTGCAGAAATAGGAAATTCATCTTTATAACTTTGCTTTGCCGTGATTCATGTTTAAATTAGTCTGCCTTCCCAAATCGTTGCAGTTTGATAGTGGCACTGATGATGACTAGTATCTTTAGTCACAAATGGGAAATTGAAAGCAAACTTTGTAATCTGGATTTTGGTATCAAAAATATCCATCAAAATGATAATCCTAGGACACTTTCAGTTAATTTCTGAAAAATATTACTGGGTGATGGGAAATAGACTTCCCAGCCATTCGGGGAAAAAAAAACCCGTTAACCCAGGAGTTCCTGTAGTGCCTCAGTGGTAACGAACCCAACTAGCATCCATGAGGACACGGGTTCGATCCCTCGCCTTCCTCAGTGAGTTAAGGATCTGGCGTTGCTGTGAGCTGTGGTGTAGGTCTCAGATGTGGCTCAGATCTGGTGTTGATGTGGCTGTGGCATAGGCTGGCAGCTGTAGCTCTGATTTGACCCCTAGCCTGGGAACAACCACATGCCATGGGTGTGGCCCTAAAAACATAAAAACAAAAAAAAAACTTAACCCAGTTGAATAAATCTGAATCTGTCTTATAACTTTTCTCTTTTCTTTTATCTGCATTGATTAAGCATCTGGTAGGCCAATCCCCTACAGTGGAATAGCTCGGTAGAACTGCTTCATGAGTTAAATGACATTGGAGAGACCAGCTATAATTATGTGAGGGCTCAGCAATTTCAATTTGCAGCTGTTAATGTGCACAAGAGAGAAAAAAGAGTAGTTTTGCCAAAAGCAACATGACAAGATATAGGTCCATGGGAATCAAGGCTAAGAATCTCTATCTTGAATGTCTTCAACTTTATCATTATAGATATGAGTCTGGATAATTTTAGTAGTTAAAGACTTAACTCTAGCTCTTTTTACATCTTTATGAACATATAATTTTACTGGCTTCTAAAAACTCTTGTATTAAAAAAGCGCTTGTTCTAATCAGTGTGGCCTGAACCACAACAAATTCAAACGGCCGTGAATATTCTGATTACATGTATACATATATTTAAACTAACTTTTTTGAATCATCAAAGCTGAAAACTAAAGCACAGTGATTTTAATTAAAAAAAATTTTTTTTTGGCCGTGCCCATGGCATGTGGAAGTTCTTGGGCCTGGAATCAAACCCACGTCACAGCAGGGACAACACCAGAGGCCACCAGGGATCTCTGGACAGTCACTTAAATAGTTGATAGCCTACAAAATGGTCACTACTGCCCCCTTGTGGACCATAAAAAGTTCCTGGGCTAGAGATCAGATCAAAGCCATAGCTGTGACCTATGCTGCAGCTGTGGCAATACCGGATCCTTCGCCCACTGTGCAGGTCCACTGACTGAACTTGCGTCCCAGCGCTCCAAAGATGCCGCCAATCCCATTGCACTACAGCAGGAACTCCAATGCTAACTACTATTGAAGCCATGCAATAAGATGGTACTGAAATACAATATCTCAGTCTCAGAGTTCCTGTTGTGGCTCAGGGGAAATGAACCTGACTAGTATTTATAAGGATGTAGTTTCGATCCCTGGCTTCACTCAGTGGATTAAAGATCTGGCATTGTCAGGAACTGCAGAGTAAGTCACAGACGCAGCTTGAATCTGGCATTTCTGTGGCTGTGGTGTAGCTTGGCAGCTACAACTCTGATTTGACCCTTACCCTGGAAACTTCCATATGCCATGAATGTGGCCCTAAAAAGACAAAAACAAACAAAAAAACTCAGTTATCACAACAACCTCATAAAGAAGGTATTATTATATCTCAACTTTATATATAAGTACAGAAACTTAGAGAAGTTTTTCCAAGGTCAAGCATCTAGTCAATTAATAAATCAGTATTTAACACAGCAATTCTGAATGCAAAATTCTATGTATAGTGTGTATATTTTTTTTCTGTTTTACCACACTGAATTGCAATAGTAAAACCTCATTCAAGATCTTCCTTTAATATTTTACAAATTTAATTACGAATATAGTTGCTTTTTTAGTTTTCAATTTTTTTGCTCTTTGGGGCTGCACACATGGCATATGGAAGTTCCCAAGCTGGGGTCAAACTGGAGCTGCAGCTGCTGGTCTACACCACAGCCACAGCAACACAGGATCCGAGCCGTCTCTGTGACCTACACCACAGCTCAAGGCAACGCTGGATCCTTAACCCCCTGAGCAGGGCTAGGAACTAGACCCGAGTCCTCATGGATACCAGTTAGGTTCATTACCACTAAGCCACAACGGGAACTCCCTTTTTAAAATTTTTTTTTGCTTTTTTTTAGGGTCGCACCTGTGGCACATGGAAGTTCCCAGGCTAGGGGTCAAATTGGAGCTACAGCTGCTGGCCTACACCACAGCCACAACAATGCCAGATCCGAGCCACATCTGCAACCTACACCACAGCTCACGGCAACGCCGGATCCTTAACCCTCTAAGCAAGGCCAGGAATCGAACCCACAACCTCATGGTTACTAGTCGGGTTCATTTCTGCTGAGCCACGACAGGAAGTCCTTTTTCATTTTTATTATTATTATTATTTTTTGTCATTTTAGGGCTGCACCTGCAGCATGTGGAGGTTCCCAGGCTAGGGGTCTAATTGGAGCTGTAGCTGCCAGCCTACACCCGAGCCACAGCAACTCCAGATCCAAGCCTCGTCTGTGACCGACACCTCAGCTCACGGCAACGCCGGATCCTTAACCCACTGAGCAAGGCCAGGGATTGAACCCACACCTCTTGGTTCCTAGTCAGATTCGTTTCCGCTGAGCCAGGACAGGAACTCCTCACGTGTACTTCTTTACATCAGCACTCCAAAACCATTTGTTTCTTCTGCTTCATTTGTTACTGCTTTAGGCTACAAATATTTAAGTATTTTCCTCAGCAGTACCATATTAAAGCACCCTTATATTTTCTTTCTCTCTTTTTTGGTCCTTTTAGGGCTGCACCCTTGGCATATGGAGGTTCCCAGGCTGGGGTCTAACTGGAGCTGTGCCGCTGGCCTACGCCACAGCCACAGCAACGTGGGATCCCCAACCCACTGAGTGAGTTCTGGGCTCTAACCTGCTTCCTCATGGATGCTAGTCGGGTTTCTTAACTGCTGAGCCACAATGGGAACTCCAGCACCTTTATATTTTCATTTTGGGGTCAGACATAACCCTTTGACAGATTAATCTATAGAATACTTTACTGTTAACACTGTAAGTACTCATGTACAATCCCAAAATGCATTAGCTTTAAAATCTATTATAAATCTTCTTCTTCCCCTTTGTTTTTTTTTTAGGGCCGCACCCACAGCATATATAAGTTTCCTGGCCAGGGGTTGAATCAGAACTGTATCTGCTGGGAGTTCCCGTCATGGCACAGTGGTTAATGAATCCGACTAGGAACCATGAGGTTGTAGGTTCGATCCCTGGCCTTGCTCAGTGGGTTAAGGATCCGGCGCTGCCGTGAGCTGTGGTGTAGGTTGCAGACGTGGCTCGGATCCTGCATTGCTGTGGCTGTGGTGTAGGCCAGTGGCTACAGCTCCGATTAGACCCCTAGCCTGGGAACCTCCACATGCCGTGGGTGCGGCCCTAAAATGACAAAAGGCAAAAAAAAAAAAAAGAACTGTATCTGCTGGCCTATACCATAGCCACAGCAACACCAGATCCAAGCTGCATCTGCGACCTGCACTGCAGCTCTTGGCAACGCTGGATTAATCCACTGAGTGAGGCCAGGAATCGAACCTGCATCCTCATGCACACTAGTCAGGTTCTTAATTGGCTGAGCCACAATGAGAACTCCAAAATCTATTACAAATCTTCTATTTGGGAAATATTTTATTATTTTTTGCTTTTTTTTAGGGCTGTACCTGTGGCCTATGGAGGTTCCCAGGCTAGGGGTCCAATCGGAGCTACAGCTGCCGGCCTATACCACAGCCACAGCAACACGGGATCCGAGCTGCATCTGTGACCTACACCACAGCTCACGGCAATGCCGAATCCCCAACCCACAGAGTGATTGAACCTGTGTCCTCATGTAGCTAGTCAGATTCGTTTCTGCTATACCACAACAGGAACTCCTATTTGGGGAATATTTTAATGAAGGAGTGGGTATCAGAAGGGTATCTATTCATCTCATAGGAAACCCTGGGATTCTGTTCATTTTAAGTCTAAAATAATTGTCAAATTATCAGAATATTACCTGAGGTTGGGGAGTTCCTGTCATGCTGCAGTGGAAACAAATCTGACTAGGAACAATGAGGATGCGGTTCGATCCCTGGCCTCACTCAGTGGGTTAAGGATCCGGCGTTGCCGTGAGCAGCTTGGATCTGGCATTGCTGTGGCTCTGGCATAGGCCAGTGGCTACAGCTCTGATTTGACCGCTAGCTTAAGAACCTCCATATGCTGCAGGTGCAGCCCTAAAAAGACAGAACAAAAACAAACAAACAAAAAAAGAGTATTACCTGAGGCTGTTTTGGTGTTGGCTGAATTAACAAGGCTTGCAAGGTTGACAACTTCTTCTGACGTAAAGATGAATGGGGTAGCCATAGTCACAGGGTTGGTTCTCTCAGGATTAGCATTCACCTGATTCTGCATCGCTTCCTACAAAACAAGGCAGGATATTTCAAAGTCAGAACACTTACTAGCCTTAGTTATACAGTAACTGAACAGCCATCCCCCCCACAATGCTCTATCAAACAGAACTAGTTCCAGCACACAATGTCCCAGGGACCTCAGAGTTCTCATTAAGACACTGTATTTTTTTTTTTTTTTCCAGACCAGGGCAACAGAGATGTTAGATTGCTTCTCAAGCTTATTGTGACTTTAGGGAAAGAAAAAAAGGAGCGTATTATTTGCAAAAACTTCTATACAATTCACTTTACCTCTCTGGATCTTGTTTTTTAATTTGAAAAATGAACAGGGTAGCCTAAAAAGTAATTTCTAGTACTAACATTTTATGATCAATTATCTACAAGACAACGTGCTAGCTGGAGATCTCTGCAGAGAATCTGCAGAGAATAATATTCTCCAGAGTTTTGTCTAACTACTTATTCCATTCTGCCATTGAAGAAATTCCTAAGAGAGTATATAACAAGCAAATAAATGAGTGCCAGATTTTAAAGTCTAGTTCCACATGCTGTACTTCTGCTTCCAGGGATATCTGCACAATTTCAGTGTAAAGATGCTTATCTTTCATAAGCAGTTTTCTACAAACATGATCACTACTAAAAAAAGTCGTATTATGAAAGGGCTCTAAACGAGAAACTGAAAGTTGAAGAGGGTTGACCAGTCTATAGGGAACGATTCATCAGGAAAAACAAACAAACAAACCTGAAAGTGCAGTAAAAATGACTATTTTTTTATATATAATTATTCTCTCGCTAAGAGCTTCAATTGAAACAGATTATCCATTCTCTGGTTACTGTTAAATTCATTTTTGAATGCCTCTTTTACCATCCATTATTACTTCCTTATTAATTCAAGTCCTAATTGGCTATTATCTGGCCTAATGAAAATCACTGTTAGTTTTTCTTTCTTTTTAGGGCCCCACTTGTGACATATGGAAGTTCCCAGGTTAGGGGTTGAATTGGAGTTACAGCTGCTAGCCTATACCACAGCCACAGCAACACAGGATCTGAGCCGCGTCTGTAACTTACACCACAGCTCACGGCAACACTGGATCCTTAACCCACTAAGCAAGGCCAGGGGATCGAACCTGAATCCTCATGGAACCTAGCTGGGTTCTTGAACCACTGAGCCATGAAGGAAACTCCAAAAAAACCACTA
The DNA here is from genome assembly GCA_004024745.2 of Catagonus wagneri. Classification (NCBI taxonomy): domain Eukaryota; kingdom Metazoa; phylum Chordata; class Mammalia; order Artiodactyla; family Tayassuidae; genus Catagonus; species Catagonus wagneri. The sequence goes on from PVHT020000034.1 coordinate 2,772,860, forward strand.
TATGTTCCTTTAGCATTAAGTATCTTCTCACTCAAGTCTGCATATCACACTCTAAATGATCATCTTTTTTAAAAAATCTAATCATATTAATCCTCTATTTAAAAGCTTCTTTTGTATCACCATTGCCCACAAAATAGTCCGAACTCTGTTGCATGTCATGTACCCCTATGTTCATAACCTAGCTTAAATCTCGGGCCCTAGCTCCTGTCACTCCCAAACTGCTTTTCTTGCTCAGTCTCTAATCATAGAACTACTTACTCTTTCCTGAACATTCCATGTCCTTTCAAACCTCTGTGTCACTTTTGCTTTTTCTAAGACTAGAAAATAATTTTCTTACATCTCTGCCTAGTTCTCCTTCAAAACTCAGTTCAGAGTCTACATATACTCTTAATTCTTGCCTTATGCATCAATACTCCCTCTTCTGTGTTTCTGTAGCACTTACTAGATAAGCATTTATCACCATAGTATTGTAATACTTTATATCTTATCTTTACCTTCATCATGATATAAACACTCCAAGGACAGGGCTATGTCCTAATAATATTTGTATCCCTGATCATGTTATTTCCTGAAATAAGGTGCTGGCTTAAATCAATGGATGAAATCATCACAGCTGATTTTTAATTCTGAGATTGCTTCCTGTGTACTATCTCACATCAGCTGATGTATATTCATAAAACATAAAGAGGCTTATAAATTGTCACAAGTCAAATTTAATTAGAAAGTGAAATTTTCACAGAGAAAAAAATTTCTAAAGCCAAATAAATTTTGTTTTACACCAGCCACAACGTTGTTCTTCAATCACCGTGAATAATTCAGGGCTTTATAGAATGTTAATTCAAAAAAATTTTTAGGGAGTTTCCATTTTGGTGCAGTGGAAACGAATCCGACTAGTATCCATGAGGATGGGGTTCAATCCCTGGCCTCACTCAGTGGGTTAAGGATCCGGTGTTGCCGTGAGCTGTGGGTCCAGATGTGGCTCAGATCCTGCGTGACTGTGGCTGTGGCTGTGGCATAGGCCGGCAGCTGTAGCTCTGATTTGACCTCTAGCCTGGGAACTTCCATATGCTGTGGGTTTGGCCTTAAAAAGCAAAAAAATAAAATAAAATAAAACAAAAAATTCTAATGATATTGAGTCACAAGACAGACATACTGGAAGTACTACTTTAATAAGATAGGGAAAATTCAGTTTTGATTAAGCTCCTACAAAAAAATTCTTAACTTCAACTGAAACATACTCTAGTGGTATTAAAGAAACAATACCTGAAGGATGACCAGAATCTCAGCATTGTTTTTCTCGAGGGCTATGTCAAAGGCAGATTTATCAAACTTGCTGAAAGCATGGACATCAGCTCCGTATTTGATAAGTAGCTCTACAACATCTCGATGGTGGTGCTCTGTGGCCCAGTGCAAAGCTGTCATCTTTAGCATGTCCTTGGCATTTACATCTGCACCATTCTGTCAGAGAAAAGTAATTTTTTCAGATACTGGTTATGGTAGCATAGGTACAATATTCCGTCACCAAATAGAGAGGATTTCCATAGAGATTATACATATTCAAATTGAGAAATATTTAAGAATGATCCAAGGGAAAAACATGTCTCAAATTCTCCTGAATGCTGACAGATATAACATCTTAGAAGAGAGGGTCTTTTAAGGACATCACTGGAAAATGATAACAGATGGGAGAGAAAGGGAAAAAGAACATATTTTTGTTGTATTTATTAACCGACAGCTGAGTGCCCGAAAAAAACAGGCAAAAGAGCAGGGAACACCTGCAGAAGAAAAATAAGAAAAATCAATAAAGTCTGTTTAGCATTTAAAAAATTAGAAAACAAAATCCTAAAGCCATGACTCTTGAAAGAGATGCAACTTAATTCTATAAACTCTCCTAAACTTAATTTTTCCCAACCTAGCTTCCTACTACCTGTTTAAGTAAGAAAACAAGGAGGTGTATGCCTTTTTTTCTTTTTTTACAATATAGACCTGCCGCTATTTTTTTTTTTTTTTACCCTAACAAGCAGTTCCACGATGTGTGCATGTCCATCAGCTGCAGCCATATGCAAGGGGGTCCTGTCCACTTTGGTCCGCGCATCCCTGCTAACACCTGCTCGAAGGAGAACTTCCGCTGTGGAATAATGACCATACTGGGCTGCAAGGTGCAGGGGTGATGTTCCAAGCTGGGGGAAAATAATACTCATTTAATAAAAATAATACTCATTTAATATCAACCATATGCAGAGTCCTATACCATTACTGGGTGGATACAAATGAACAAGAGATAAAGCCCAGGTTTCTGTTCTTGGAGAGAGAATCTGGTTGGGCAGATAAGCCGAAGAAATGATCTAATTAAAATTAGTATACTAATGGGCAAATAAATATACCACCAACTAAATAAGTGCTAAGTACAATGGAATTAAGTCAGGTGGACTTATCAGGTAAAACTTCCTAAACGACATGGTTTTAAGCAGGGCTTAGAGGAAGGCAAAAAGTGGACAGAAAAGAGCATTCTGAGTCAGGGATAAAAGCAAAGGATAGGTAGGTTCAAAAGAATTTTTTTTTTGGTCTTTTTGCCTACCAGGGCCGCACCCGCGGCATATGGAGGTTCACAGGCTAGGGGTCTAACAGGAGCAGTAGCCGCCGGCCTTCGCCACAGCCACAGCAACGCGGGATCCGAGCCTTGTCTGCAACCTACACCACAGCTCACGGCAACGCCAGATCCTTAACCCACTGAGCAGGGCCAGGGATCGAACCCGCAACCTCATGGTTCCTAGTCGGATTCATTAACCACTAAGCCTCGATGGGAACTCCCTCAAAAGAATTCTTAAGGGAATTCTTGTCATGGCTCAGCAGTAACAAACCTGACTAGTATCCATGAGGACTCAGGTTCAATCCCTGGTTCTGCTCACCTGGGTTAAGGATACGGCATTGCCGTGAGCTGTGGTGTAGTTTGCAGATGTGGCTTAGATCCCAAGTTGCTGTGGCTGTGGTGTAGGCTGGCAGCTATAGCTCCAATGTGAACCCAAGCGTGGAAACTTCTACATACAGAGGGTGCAGCCCTAAAAGGAAAAAGAAAAAAGAATTCTTAGAAAAAGAGCAGAGACTAGAAAATTATATGTGCAATCTGGAGTGCAAATTTAATTGGCTGAAATAGAAGTTTGTCATCACAGTAAAGCCAGGCAAAAAGACTGACGAGATGAAGTACCAAAAAGAAATTTAGAAATGTCAATAGCAATAAGCAAGTCTTGTAAGAGTTACCTATCAGCAGTAAGTAAATCTTGTAAGAGGTATCTATCAGTATCCATCTTGGCCAGAGATCTATATTTTTCTTTGTGTCATGCTCTTCATTTTAAACCTATTTTGTTTATTCTTTGCTTTTCATATATTTGGCCTCTCTCCCTGACTGGATTTAATTCATATCGCTTTTTTCAGGTCTATTTGTAGAAAAGCTAATCTCATGGGTTTGCTTTCTTCCTTTTTCCGAAGTGCGAAGAAACTGCTGGCCTCTAAAGTTATGAATTAATCACTCTAGAATAGAGGATACTACTCATTGAATTGCTAAACCTAGGTAATGCTTACCAAATCTGTGAATACTAAGCAAGCCCATGTTATAACGTGGACCTGGATCTTCTGAGATTCTGCTCTCCAAGATGGCTGTATGAACTCATGAAATTACCCCTTCCTCTTTAATATTTTTAACAGTGGTAAAAGAAACAAAATGGCTAGACTATTCCTTATTAACCAAGACATTTTAGAGAAAAGGAAAGGAGTTTATTAGTTTAGAAATGCACCCTTAGTATACTGACTTTGTTTAATTTCTAGCTAATTACAGAAGCCTATAATCCAAGTGCAATCCAGGGAGAAGTAAACCTTTAGAAAATATTCTAAAAAACATTATGGAAAAGCACAAGTATATAATGCCTTACAATTACCACCTATATATCCACAGGAGACTCTTTCAACTTGCTAAACTAAAAGAAAAAGAAAACTACACATTCAGATGAGACAAAAAAAATGAAACTCTTGTAGGGAGACTGAGGCAGAAAGGGAATGAAGAAAAATCTATATAGGGTGTTCGACCTTTTAAGAAAAAGGCTGGTAACAGCACATGCTGGGAATAATTGAGAGAGCTTACCCAGTCTGTGGTGAATGGGGCACCATTTGCCATTAATGTTCTGACTTCATCATCTTGGCCTTTTCTTGCTGCTTCTAGCAACCTCTTCCCCAAGTCCACCAAAGACATCTTTATGCATAGGAACACAAGTTTGTGGGAAGCTATAACTTAAACACAAGGAAAGTTGCCTGTAAAATGTTTTTAGACTACTTGTATCTGTATATATGTAATATACTTCTCAAGGAGACTACCTGGTAAGGCACTTCTTTTCTACCTCACCTAACACAAACAGTCAGATAGATATCTGGGAAAGTTTCAGGCTCTAAATTATAGTTCTCTTACTTTTAATCTCCAGAAAAATACTTTGGAAATATGTGAACCACATTACTGCCTTTCTAGCTTAAGGAATCAATAAAATGGCAATTCATCCCTTTGAAACAACCATGAGTAGAACAGTATGTTACATGGAAGAATGAATAGACAACCAAGGATACTGACTCAGGCAGACATTTTTCCAAAAAAAAATTTTTTAACCATATTGGTGTAGGTACAGTGCCTAAACAGAGAGAAGTCATTGCACCTGTCCAAAGTGTCCTAGTAACACTTAGATTTTTTTTTTAAAGAAAGTGATCAGTTTGGCCAGGTTATACACTTTGTTTAAAAGTATAATTACGTCAGAGTTCCCATTGTGCTGCAGCAGAAATGAATCTGACTAGGAACCATGAGCTGCGTGTTCGATCCCTGGCCTTGCTCAGTGGGTTAAAGATCCGGCATTGCCATGAGCCGCGGTGTACATCACAGACGCGGCTTGGATCCTGCATTGTTGTGGTAGTGGCACAGGTCAGCATTTCTAACTCTGATTGGACCCCTAGCCTGGGAACCTCCATATGCCGGTGTGGCCCTAAAAAAAAAAAAAAGCTAATTATGTCTAGGAGTTCCAGGCTTGACCTAAAGAAAAAAAAAAAGTGTAGTTATGTCTAAATACATTACAGCTTCTCATTTAATAATGAAGACATTATTAAAATTTTGGTGGGAGTTCCCATTGTGACTCAGTGGTAACAAACTTGACTAGTATTCACGAGGATGCGGGTTTGATTCCTGGCCCTGCTCAGTGGGTTAAGGATCCAGTGTTGCCGTGGGCTGTGTAGGTGGCAGATGTGGCCTGGATCTGGCATTGCTGTGGTGTAGGCCAGCAGCTCCAATTTGACCCCTTAGCCTGGGAACTTCCATATGCCACAGGGGCGGCCCTAAAAAGAAAAAAAAAGTTTTTTTTCTGTGAAAGCTCATTGGAAAAAAAGCATCTGAGTAGGAAAGCTATTTTTCTTCCCTTGTAAAAGGCATATAGCCAAATCTCAGTTATTTAGGGTAAAAAAAAAAAAGAGGAAAGAACGCTATTGTTAAACACACAAACTCAAAAGTAATAATGGAAAGTAAATCTGTTTAAATTGATGGTTACTGGGGAGTTCACTGGTGGCTCAAGTGGGTTAAGGTACAGGTGGTGTCACTGCTGTGGCTCTAGTTACAGCTGTGGTATAAGTTTGATTCCTGGTCCAGGAACTTCTGCATGCTGTGGGTATGGCCAAAAAAATTATAATACAGATAAAAGGTACATCACCAAACTTTGAACACCTCTACAGTAACAGATCATAAAGTGAAACTGCCCTACACAGGAATGTTTAGAAGTGCTGGCATGAAGCAGGATTAAACTGTCCTAACAGTGAAATTTCAGCTCTGTTCTCTACCACAAAAAATATTCAGTTGTAGGTTGATGTATCTGCTTAAGGAGAAATCTGGTTTGCTTCACATTCCTGAGAAGCTGATACTTCTAGAAAACAAGAACCTTTTTTTTCTCCTTCTTTTTGCCTTTATGTAGAGCCGCAGCCGCGGCATGTGGAGGTTCCCAGGCTAGGGGTCTAACAGGAGCTGTACCACAGCAACGCGGGATCCGAGCCGCATCTGCAACCTTCGCCACAGCTCACGGCAACGCCGGATCCTTAACCCACTGAGCAAGGCCAGGGATCGAACCCGCAACCTCATGGTTCTTAGTTGGATTCATTAACCACTGAGCCACAAAGGGAACTCCACAAGAACCTTTATATAAACTGATTTTATACCACTGCAACTGGTGTTTTCAGTACCTGAACTCTGGCAAAATATTTCTGAACCATCAATTTTGTCCATTATAGTTTGCTTTCATATACAGTTTTTTTGTTTTTTTTTTTTTTTTTGCTGCTGCGAGGCATATGGTATTCCCAGGCCAGGGATCAGACCCGAGCCAAAGTTGTGACCTAAGCCACAGCTGCATCAATGCTGGATCCTTAACCCACTGTGCTGGCTAGGGATTGAACCTGCATCCCAGTGCTCCCAAGACACCGCCAATCCCATTGTGCCACTGCAGTAACTCCACATATACATTAATTTTATCACTTTTCTTTCTTCCTTCCTCCCTCCCTCCCTCTTTTCGCTTTCTTTCTTTCTCTTTCTTTCTTTCTTTCTTTTGTCTTTTTAGGGCCACACCCGCGAAATATGAAGGTCCCCAGGCTAGGGGTCCAATCAGAGCTGTAGCTGCTGGCCTATCCCACAGCCACAGCAACATGGGATCTGAGCCACATTTGCTACCTACACTGCAGCTCATGGCAATGCTGGATCCTTACGCCCCTGAGAGACAGCAGGGATCAAACCTACATCCTCATGGATGCTAGTCGGGTTCATTAACCGCTGAGCCACAATTGGAACTCCCTATCACTTTTCTTTATGAGTCTGTGCATCACTACCTCTAAATGACAACTGACCCAAATATTTCCTCCCATTGTTTCAATAGGTCATCAAAAATCTTATTACTATTATTATTTTTTGCCATACAAAGATACTGTAGTTAAACTTTGGAATTAGAATGTAAATAGGCTGCTACAATAATTATCTGACACAAAAAAAGGCTCCTAGAAATGTGTTCCTCAAGGTTGTTTTCTCCCCATATTCTGTTTTCTTTTGAGTTAACCTGAAGCATCTATGTTAAACAAAAGTAAAATGTAATTTTATTTATTTACTTTTTTGCCTTTTGTCATTTTATGGCCACACCTGCGGCATGTGGAGGTTCCCAGGCTAGGGGTCTAATCGGAGCTGTGGCCACTGGCCTGCGCCGCAGCCACAGCAACGCAGGATCCGAGCTGCGTCTGCAACCTACACCACAGCTCACGGCAACGCCGGATCGTTAACCCACTGAGCAAGGGCAGGGAGCGAACCCGCAACCTCGTGGTTCCTAGTCGGATTCGTTAACCACTACGCCACGACGGGAACTCCGAAAATGTAATTTTAAAATAACTGGATTTGGGGCACACTATGTGACATTCTCCCACATACCAGGACAACACTGGCAGTACCTACCAGATAAGAAACACAGCCTAAGAAATAAGAGACAGTCTAGGCATGTCTGACCTCCTTGATTATCAAAAACAAAAGGAAACCCCAAAACAAAACAAAAACCCCCCCCCAAAAAAAAGGAGTTCCCATCATGGCTCAGTGGTTCACAAATCCGACTAGAAACCATGAGGTTGCGGGTTCGATCCCTGGCCTTGTTCAGTGGGTTAAGGATCCGGCGTTGCCGTGAGCTGTGGTGTAGGCCGCAGACGCAGCTCAGATCCCGTGTTGCTGTGGCTGTGGCTGTGGTGAAGGCCAGCAGCTACAGGTCCTGTTAGACCACTAGCCTGGAAACCTCCATATGCCACGGGTGCGGCCCTAGATAAGGCAAAAAGACAAAAAAAGAAAAGGAAAACATTCTTCCTTACTGGATGTACCTCCACTTTCCCTATACACAAAGAAACCAAATCTGATCTAATTTGCCTCCTAGTATATTGGAGATGAATAAAAAAAAGAGAAAAAAAAAACAAAACAAAACAGAGAACCCACTCCCTCTCCCAAACTAGCACACAAGAATTTTCAATAATGTGTTTTAATAATTGATGGAGTGCTTGAGTTCTTGACCACAAAGTACTCTATTATCAGAAAGTAATTTCATTTGTTAATATAAGAATTTGAGTGACGGAGTTCCTGTCATAGCTCAGTGGTTAACGAATCCAACTAGGAACCATGAGGTTGCAGGTTCAATCCCTGGCCTTGCTCAGTGGGTTACAGATCCGGCGTTACCGTGAGCTGTGGTATAGGTTGCAGATGCGTTGCTGCAGCTGTGGCGTAGGTCTGCAGCTACAGCTCCGATTAAACGCTTAGCCTGGGAACCTCCATATGCTGCAAGTGCGGCTCAAAAGGCAAAAAGACCAAAAAAAAAAAAAAAAGAATTTGAGTGAGGCAGTTCTTGCATTGTTATCAAAAATGAGTACGAACATAGATGTTTAAGAACATCTCTTTTGGACTGGGACTGGGTAGGTTAAATGGTACGATAAAAATACCTGCCCAGGAGTTCCTGTCGTGGCTCAGCAGAAACGAATCCAACTGGAAACCATGAGGTTGTGGGTTAGATCCCTGGCCTCGCTCAGTGGGTCAAGGATCTGGCATTGCTGTGAGCTGTGGTGTAGGTTGCAGATGTGGCTCGGATCTCGCGTTGCTGTGGCTGTGGCGTAGGCCGCTGGTTGTAGCTCCCATTAGACCCCTAGCCTGGGAAACTCCACATGCCTCGGGTGTGGCCCTAAAACGACAAAAGACAAAAAAAAAACACTGGCCCAGATGGCCAAAAAATGGTAAATTGATGAGGGTAAAGTCATAGAATGTCCTTTTCCACTGACGTTTTTAAAAGAGATGAAAAGTCTACAAATAAATGCTGGAGAAGGTGTGGAGACAATCAGACTCTCTTACACACTTAGTGAGAATGTAAATTGGTGCAGCCACTATGAAAAACAGTATGGAGATTCCTCAGAAAACTAACAGAATTGCTATATGATCCAGCAATCCCACTCCTGGGCATATACCCAGAGAAAAACAATTAGAAAAGACAGGAGTTCCCGCTATGGTGCAGTGGGTTATGGATCTAGCATTGCTGCAGCTGTGGCATAGGTCACAGCTGAAGCTCAGATTCAATCCCTGGCCCAGGAACTTCCACATGCTGCAGATGTGGAGTCTAATTGGAGCTGTAGGCACCGGCCTACGCCACAGCCACAGCAACACAGGATCCGAGCCGCGCCTGCGACCTATACCACAGCTCATGGCAATGCCAGATCGTTAACCCACAGGGAACTATAAACAATCTCCTCTGATAAACCATAATAGAAAATAATATGAAAAAGAATATATTTGCGGCACAGAGGGTTAAGGAACTCCTGTTGTCACTGCAGCTGCTTGGGTCACTGCTGTGGTGCGGGTTCGATGCCCGGCCAGGGAACATCCGCATGTCATTTTAATTTTAAAAATTAAAAACAAAAAGATTGAGAGAGAAAAGTCCTTCTGGTAAGAGGGAGAGGAATGGGATGAGGTCTGCTCACTCAAGGAAATCTGTGAGATTACAACATTGTAATTCAACTAGACTTCAATAAACTAAAAAATAAGGGGGAAAAATCTGTAAGAACAGGAGGAAGCTAATGGCAAGGAGAAATGAAATCGAAGAACTCATGATCTGCCGGCCTTTTTTTTCTTTTTCTATTGCACATGTCCTCGCTGGGCCGCCAGCTGTACAAACAACCCTGCAAGAACTAGAGGCGGGGCCCTTATTGCTATTGCTCAGTTTAGTGAGCTCACTAATAATCTTAAGGGTATCAGAGAATTAGGATCCCTGTTTTCTCCTCTATCACAACTCCTCCGGCGCCTCTGCGACGTTCAGTCTTTTGGGGCAGGGAGCCAAGGTCTCAGCCTAGGCGGCCACCCCCAGCTCGGGCTCCGCGCTGCCCCCTAGTGGTCACTTCTGCGGCCTTGCCTTCCCTCGGTCCGGCTCCCCAGCCCCAGGTCTTACACCCACCCCCTTCTTCACCTCCTCCCAGTCCCCTCCCCTTCCTCCCGGCAGCATCCCCTTCCTCTTCGTCCCCTTCCCCCAGCTAACCCCGCTCCAGTGAAGGGGCGCCGCTCTGTCTGCACTTAGAGGTCCGGGGCTGGGCTAGGAGGCGGTGCAACTTCTCATGGCAGTCTCCCTTCCAGCCTTGACGCCCCCCAGAGTCTAGGCATCTCTCCTTCCTCCTCACCTCCTCGTCCGGGACGCTGCCGGCTGCGCTTTCGCCGAGCCCGCCAGTTTGGTCCTGTTTCCTTCTCTAGTTAAGACTCCCTGTCAATGATGGTTACTTTTTGGCCTTTTCATATATGCATATTTTGGGGGCCTTTAACCCCCCCTCGTGGAGAAATGGAGGCAGCAAAATGGCGGACCCGGAAGTGAAATGGCGAATATAATTTCTGGCGGAAGAATCTGCGAAGAGAATGTGATTAGAAAATCCACATTTGCACTCGGACAGAAGGGTGATGCACCCCTGAGGCTCATTTTCTATTCTCCGAACGTCTTTTGAGGTGAAATAGTGTGTATCTGAGGTATCTGAGACAGGACTATTTAGCGAGGCGGAGGATTGTCGATTACGTGTCTTACGTGTCAAATAGTTCCGGTAAGGGGACGGCCTTGATGGTGTGTTTTGGCGCCAAGAATCCCGGCGAACCACTGATCTCTGCCTCTGTTCAGCTTGCTTTTGATTAGAAGGAACCAGTTTAGGGTTGAAGAGGAAACTTTGTTTCTCTGTCTCAACCTCGGGTGAAGATGTTTGGGACTTTCCTGGATTTGTGCCTGAACTGAGCTCTGGTGCCCGACGGACACATTTCTAGTTACAACTTAGAGGTAAAGAGCTCAGAGCCAAGCTGTCAGCTCAAACAGTGTAACAAATAACGGAGTCTTGCTGCGGGTGGGGGTAGGGGTCTGAGATGGAAAGGGAGTTTGCAAATCCATTTAGGCACTTTATTTGGCAAACAGTTGATTCCTATCTGCACCCACCATTCGCCATAAGCTGAAGGACAGCAAGAAGTTGGGAACGAAGACCTTCGAAAATAGGTAGAAACAGAAAAGGACAGATCACTGCTCCATTCTGTATTCAATTTTGGCTTTTGTCGTTGATGGTGGGCCTTTCAAATCCTACAGGGAAGATTTACATGGTTCCCCCCTTTTCTGAATTTTTCTAGATCTTCGTCTTGTTCTTTAAAGAACTTAGGCCATAATGCCCCAACTGATATTTACGGCTTCCCTTTTTATTTGAAGGTCAAAATCTTGTCTCGTTTACATCCTCTTAGGTTGACTGGCCCAGTGCCTCATATAGTAGGTACCCATTAGCTATTTGTAAATCAGTACAAATTGTTATTTTTTTAATGAGGCAAGTTATAAATAAGCATATAACATGTTTGGGTTAATTCATTTATTTTTTTAGGCACCTAGGCTGAGATGATGAACAGCAAACTTAATGCCACAGGTACCTCCTGAGGCATTTAGAATTATTACCTCAAATACTTTGGTCGTCATTGGGCAAGCACAAGAATGGTTGGTTGCCGCTTTCTCCCAAAACACTTTAAATAATTTTAGTTGGAGGTCCCCTATGGCTCATCAGGGGACTAGTATTAACGAGGATGCCCGTTCAATCCCTGGTCTTGCTCAGTGGGTGAAAGATCCTGCATTGATCTGAGCTGCAGCTTTTTGGAGGATGTGGCCTGGGTCCAGCATTGCTGTGGCTGTGGCATAAGCTGCAGCTCCAATTCGACCCCCAGCCTGAAAACTTCCTTATGCTGCTGGTGTGGTCTTAAAAAGAAAAATAATAATTTTAAGTTGATTTCAGCTTTTTCTTGTTACCTATCTGTTCAAAATAAAGTTCATCGTTTTAATGTATAAGGGCTACTCAAATCCTTCTTCCTCAAAGTTAATATTAGATATCATGTATAAGCTGAACATGGGAGCAAGGCTAATTTTTTGCGCTCTGTACTGCTTCCCTGTGAAGAGAGAAAACTAGAGTCCAGTCCTGGGATTGAATGTCTTTATTAAAGAAGTGATTAAATGGCAACACAAATCACCAGAAATAATTTTGGAAGGAGTGGGAACAAGGTGCAGGATCAGAATGTGATTGTTCATTTCATGGTCTCAGGGTTGCTGAAGAACTGCCTAAGGCCCATTGATCACTATGCTACACTGCAAATGCCAGAGGGCAAAACTAAAATAATACTAAGGCAAACTCTATGCCTTTTAGAAACTGAATAAAACCCTACACATTATCATAATAGTAACCAAGATTGCATTTTGAGATTTGAAATCCAAGTGATTTTCCTCAGCCAGAATTTTCAACCCACAGCTGCAAAATTGTAGTGAGTAGGCTTGAAAAAGGGTAGATATTATAACCCTTTTGAGAGAGCATAAGTATTTCTGAAACGATTCATTGCTTTCCCCTATTGTTATCTCCCATGATGTATTTTATCCTCTTGTTTTATACCATCAACTAGTTCCAATTTCTCTGAGAAAAAAGTATTAAAAGAAGGAGCAGGATCAAAAAAGCAGGAGTCATCACCTTAGCCTTTTAGAAATCCTACAGTCTTGCAGCAGATAATCTCAAAATTTACAGGGTTTTCATTAACCCTTGAAGAAATAATTTGTGTTTACTGGCCTGGAGCAAGAAATTAAGAAGTTTTGAACAATCTCTGAAGCTAATCAGAATGAAGTTAAAAAATCAGTCCTCCATTTTGCACTACTGTACTACTCTCTGGTGCCCTCATCAGGCCTGATTTCTGGAATTAATATCTAGGTGAAGAAAGGGGAATCCCTGTGACCCAATACACTGTTGTTTCCAACCCTTTACTTTTTGGCTTGGAGGGCTTTCGAGAGTAAATGATAAGAAAGATAGATAAATAAAAATAAAATAAATAAATAAATAAATAAATAAATAAATAAAACACAACTCTGGCAGATTCATCAGCACCACCTCAACACAAAAGAGGGGAGAGGGCAAGATTGACAGGGGAAAGGGGTGGAAAGGAAGGGGCTTGAAAGGCAGGCAATGAGGGCACGGTGGTGGGAGAGAGAGGTCTTGGGCTTAGAGCAAGTCCAATTCGAAGGACTGGATGCTGGCAATGGGAGCTCTCCAAAAGTTGAAGGTGCTGTACTCAAGGAGGGCATCGCCTTCAGGGTTTTCCTCCTGCTCTGCTCCGGTTGCTTGCCCGGTCATTTTGCCAACGCTGCTGTCCTTGATCTTGTAGGTGGATGTATCTGACAGACCCAGGCCTTCCAGCTCCGACAGATCCAGTTCTGGAATGGGCATCCTCCAGAAAAGAAAGGAGCTGTACTGGCTACTCACAGGGTCCCTCATAACTTCCTAGAAAGAAACCACTTGTCAGTTTTCAAGCTGACAGCCACCTCTTTGTGGCCCATGGCCTTTCCTGACTTAGAAACTTTACATCACCATTTGCCTCTGTACATCATCCAAGTTCCCTAGAACAAGCTTTCAGGAATTTTCCTCTATTACCATGTTCTATGATTTCCTAACTTCTCCCCATCTTGGAATGGCTTATTTACTGCCTACTGCTTGGGTCTGGTTTTCAAGGCCTTCCAGAATCTGGCCGCGTTCTTCCCAGCAGTAGTTCATTCTCTGCTATAACTACGCTTATTCCTATCTTGATTAACTCTCTCCACTCTCCATCTTAAAATACTTCCCAAGTTTCAAGAGACCATTCAAGTCCCTAGGAGAATCCTTCACCTGAACTCTTACTATATCTTATATCCTTGATCTCTTCCTGCCTTTGGTTTAATAGGTCATGGTACCTCTGAAAGGGTTTTCATGATTTTCTGCTTTCTATTTTCCTCCCCATTTTCTAAACCCTACTGTGAACTTACCTGTTCTAGGAGGAGGTGCTTAAACTTAGCTGCATCTACCCTATATCTTCCAGCATTTTCCACACCTGTAGAGCTTTACGTGACTATTTCACTTTGGGGTTACAGATCCTATGTGTCTTGCATAGGGATGATCTTTTCTCCTTCAAGGGACTGAGGATTTCCCCAAGAGTAAAAACCAGTCTACTTCATACCTTTTTCACAAGTGCTGGGCTCTGCACACAAAACACATTCAAGTCTGCTGATTAATTTTCCCTCATTATTTAATACAGTGAATAGTTTGCCAACTTTCATTTGTAAGCCCACAGATAAACCTTAACAGCCTATTTCTCTCCAATCTACCTCTCCTTCAGAACAAAACCCAGGTGCTAAAAGAATTTTCCTATGCTATAACAGGATCTCTTTTCTCTGATCCCAATGCTAGAATATACCTTGAATATACCTTTTTTTTTTTTTTCATAGCACCTGAGGCATATGGAAGTTCCTTGGCCAGGGACCGAATCCCAGCCACAGGTTCGACCTATGCCACAGCTGCAACTATGCAGGATCCTTTAACCCACTGCACAGGGCCAGGGATCAAACCTGTACCTCTGCAGCGTTCCAAGCCGCTGCAGTCAGATTCATAACCGACCAGGGACTCCACTTTTTCATGTTTTAAATGAGTACTTCTCTCACCTTTTCTGCTTATCCCACCCACACTCTAATGTTAGACTATTATACCTCCCTGCAGCCTCCACCCTGCTGCTTACTAGCCAAGGGAAGGGGCAAAAAGCATTGGTTGGAATGTTCTCAAAGGATCAGAAAGAACATTCCACTGCCTCCAAAAATAGAACCCCCATCTCACAAGGCCTTCCTCCAACACACTCCATTGGCTCTCACCAGACCTTGAGACTCCTAAACAGTTGCCTGAAATAGGTTCTAAAATGCCCCTTTATAATGTGGCAGAAAAAAATAGGCCTTAATCTAGAACACAATTATGTGTGAGTGTAGGGGCTTTAGGAATGGTAAATAGACCAGGATGTTTATGTAGAAAGTGAATTCTGAATTGTTCTTTTTCTTAGGTTCAAGCTCCAAAATAAACCCTGGGAACCTAGCATTACTCAGCAGAGAAACTGCTTAGAAGGAGGGTGATTCAGGGGAACAGGGTGGGGGAGCATGTTGGAAAGGTGAAGTCATCATCCTGATTTTCATCCCTGATCATCTCCACAGTAACATGTGCAGAGACATGTGCACAGAAAGCTACAGAAAATACTGTTTGTATCAACCAATCAACCCTGTCTTAGGTCTGAGACTATAGACCCTAAGAAGCAAGCCTTAGTCAGCAACGTGATTGAATTTTTCCCACAGGTATTCTTTAAACTAATATACTAGTTGTTGGTCTATCTAGCTGGCTTCTTTTATATCCCCTCCCTTACCAGTCCTTTCCAGAGTGAGCTTAGTACAATGCTGGGCACATTCTTTAAAAAAACAGAATCATTGGGAGTAAAAAACATGAATTTTAAAACTAGAAAACACTTTAGAAATTATACAGCCAGTTTGGGTAGGGTCTCATAATTCCCAGTCTGATCCTTTTGTTGTACATTGATAGTTGCCTGCAGCTTATATAATCCCATACCGACATTCTCAAAATTTGGAAGAATTCTTAATTCCTAAAGAACAGATATTCAGTGAGTTATCTGTTGATTATTTATGTGATCCTGATCTGAATGGTGAAAAATGCAAAAGGCAGAAGAGAGCAAGATAGAATCTGAGAAAGGGAAAAAGCTTTTTAACAAACTGAAAAAGCTCCATTTCTTACAACCAGCATATGTATAAAAAATATCCAAACAAATCTGTTTGGCAGAGCTTCTCTTGCAATTAAAAAAGCTGGAGGAAATTTTATAAAATATTCAAAACCCTACAATCTCTAGCTATGCCTTTGACTCAGAAACATGTACATAATACCAAATGCATTATGTTGCTTGACATTCAAGTCAAGAATGTTGGCTACACTAAAAATTGAAGCTAAAACACCGTTTACATTAGTAATGAAAAATTTCAATTTAATACAGTATGAATTTAATTCCCAAGTACCCAAATTTTGCATAAGGTCCCTTTTTAGCTAGTTTTCTCTTCCCCAAATATTCTTTACCCATACTTCATCCATATTTCTCATTTACTTATCTTAAAGGGCTTGGACAGTGTCTTGTACCAAAACACACATGCTCCATAAATGCGTACCACTATCCTTCCTTCATTTTAAAGCATTCAGTTATTTTAGGCAAAAGTAATTTCTAAATATCACTGCAAATACACAGCATAATGTGGCTCTCTTTGAGCCACAAAGACACACCCAAATGCCCTTTGTCCAGACCCTCTGTGGGAATCCAGGGCCTACCCAACAGGGCCTTGCTGTGTCATGCTGCCACCAAAGAAGGGAGGACAAGGGATGGTGGTGGAGGGGAATGGAACCTCTCTGGCACCTCATTGTATGTCTCATTCTGGGCTTGGATCTTCGTATTAGCCATGTCCTTCCCCCACCTATTTCATGGAGCTGCAAATAAGCATTCCTTTTCCAGAATTTGCTCCCATACCCCTCTTGTGGATTGTATAGATCTCAATATGGGATCAGGCAGTTTTCCAACACAGAGGTGCCTACCTTCCTATCTCAAGCTGCCTCTTACTATGGAGCAAAGGTTTGAGAATAGGAGGAGACTTAAAAGAAAGGTCAGGATTAATCTCTGTATTATCAAATCTCTCTTTTCCCCCAAACTCCTTCCTACCAAGACAAATAAGTTTGGGGTGAGGGTAGACACAGCATTGGTACACGACAGGAAAAAAAAAAAGAAAATACAGGGAAATGGTTTGAGAACCATTTGGTTTGAGAACAAATTACAGCTTGAAAAAAAAAGATACTAGATAACTGAATATAAAAGAAATAATTTTATTGTCAGGACAATAAATTATAGGCAAATTGATCAGTGAAATGAGATAAATGCTGGAAAATAACTACATGTAAATTGTTAGAAATTAATCTACGTAAAAGATTATAAGGCATGGATGGAGATCTTAGCAAAGAGATGTAAAACGGTGAACAAATAACTACCCGTTGTTCACAGTGCTGCCTTCTCTCCACTCAAACTATCCCCCAACCTCATCCTCATTTGGGGTCTTCAGCCTAACTAGAAACAGCTGCTCTTTATCTTTGCAGCCCCCCGGCCCCCCTCCCTCAGTTTACTTTACCTGTTATCGATGAATTACTAGCGTGTTCCAAAGATGGAGGGAGTACCTCGGGGCTCCGCTGTCTGCTCTGGGCTGGAGAAAAAGAAAGCTATTGGGGCCTTGACGGCTTTGTCTTCTCACTCCCTCTCCCGGTTCAGAGACTGAGTCAGTCTGCTCAGTCTCCCCCTGCAATGCAGCCCCTCCTAAGAAGGGCGGAAGGACTCCCCGCCCCCTCCCTGCCTGACTCGGCTAATTCAAATGATAGGTTCCAGAACACGTTAGGGAGGGAGACAGGATTAAAGCATCTCCGTAGGCTTATTGGTTTGCACAAAGATGCCCGAGCTCTTCCAGCACCCCCATGCTGACTGGGTGCAATGAACGAGCAGTCGATTGTCCTTTACTTTTAGGCTTATAGATCAAATGTCTTAACTCTAATGATGGAGAAGAGTGTCCTTTTATTCCCCAATTTGATTTCAGATTACAAACTGTTTTTGAGAATCAGAAAAATTCTCCATCCTTCCCGACTTGCCTCCCCACCGTGCCAGTGGGTAAATAAACCTAGCTCTGTTCCGTCTGGTATAGGGCATAGGAAGATTGGGGGCTGTGCGTGCTTCTGCTAATCTCTGAACTCGGCTGGGGCTGGAGGATTTGGGGGCTCCGCTTTCTTTTGCCCCGCAACGTCTGGCGCGCGAAGCAATCGTGCGATTCCAGAGGGTCCAGCTTGGGTGCCAGGCCCTCCTCGAGGGTCCACTTTCCCGGGTTCAACCCGCAGGGGCGGCGGCCCTCGGGGGCTTCCGAGGCCCCTCCCACGTCCCTCCACAGAGCAGTGCCGCCTTAGTCCAGAGTGGAGCTGTGCGCCCGGCTCCCAGCCGGACGGGTTTCGTAATCGCGTCGCGGCCGTTTCCGCCCTCAGCCAGCCCCACCTCTGCCGGCCCGCCCTCGGCTCCCCACCGCGCAGAGGAGCGAGCCCGGGAACCCTACATTGGCGGGCACCGAGCGGGGGCCCCCCCAACAGCTGCGGGACGCCTGGATGCAGAAGCAGAGCAGGTGAGGACTGGGAGTCGGTCCCGCGGCCCGTGCGCCCCGCCTGCCCAGTCAGGCGGAGAAGCACCGGATGCTGGGGGTGGGGGAGGAGCGTCCGCGGCTGCCGAGATGCTGGGTCGGTGGCAGAAGGGGTGCGCTCCGTGAGTAACCGTCCCTGTCCACGCTCGAGAGGTGCACAGGTGAGGCCCTGAAGAGTAGGAGGGAAAGATGGGTCTGGAGAGTTGGGTAGGTAGGAAGAAAGTCTCTTTTGAGATTCACCAGCCTCAGTGTTGGCTGTGCCAACAAAGTGAAGCAGAGCTGGTCCGGGAAGGTCTAAATCTGAGACAGGCAGCCACGGAAGCAGTGACAAAGTTGGAAAGATTCACAAAGAGATCCCAATTCTAATTCAGCCTTGGGAGGAGCAGAGAATTTCCAGGTAGAGTTGGGGGTGGGGGGGTGGGCAGAAATGGAGTCCATGTCAGTGAACATCTTGGGAATGGGGAGTTTTTAGGGCCTAGCTCTGTTTCCTCTTGAGCCTCCACAAGATCTTACCTGCAGAAGGACATGGTTGGTCCTGGGGCAAATGCTTGCCACTTGACTGAAAGATTAGGTTCACTTTTTCTCTAGAGCCCGCGCAGCAGCCCTCCATGTCTGGAGGTCTCCATAGGGGACCAGCTGCAGTCCTGGGCTCATAGCCAGAACAGCCCACTCCATTCTCTCAGTTCTCTTTCTCTTTCTCTCCAGCTGCTTCTTGTGAAGGCTTGTCAGGCAGCGGGTTGGAGGCCTTGGGGCTGGAGGCAGTGAGACCGGGCAAACCGGTTTGGGGCTAGAACAGGACCGGGGAACTACCTCTGTACATCCTTCTCCCGGAACCTTTCTCCCATTCATTTTTCTGCTCACTCCCCAGTAGTTTTAAATCTCTTAAGCTCCACTGTGACCTTGGTGTCTTTTCCAGCTCTGCATTTCACCTTTCCTGTCATTCTCAGCACTGCTTGGCTGTCAGGATGCGGCCTTATGTGATCTAATCCTGACTCCTGCTGTTTACCCAGCCCCTTCCCATTTATTGTAGGGTTGAAGTAGTGTGTAGTGGGTTCAGGTCCTCTTCTTCCTGGACTTTCCAGTTCAGGACTTGATTTTTCCTCAACCCACTCAAGATTTTTTAAAGGAGAGTGGCAGCCAATCATTCTTACTTCCTTTTCTGGCCTTGTTCCCCTCCCCCGTCTCCACCGGCACATTCACCCTACCCAGTTTTCTCCTCACACTGATCCCACCCCCGAGTTTCAGAGACCCTTATGTCCTGTGTCCTAGGGAATGGAATTTCCTGGTCACTTCTCATCATCATTGGTCATTTCATGCCGAGTCCCACACACAGTTTCCCTCCACCCAGCTCTGGCCAGGTCCCTGGAACAGGAACAGAAATGTCCTTGTTCCCTCCACTGTCCCTTTCCCTCTCTCTCCTCCTCCCCCTCTATTCTCCTCTCCCCTCCCAACATCCACTTCTGTCCACTCAGCTTTGAGCAGGACGGGGGTGCTGGGGAGAGTCGGTCTCAGTACAGCTTGTCTGGTAATGTTGGGGGTTTCCTCTGATTCTTCATTGTTTTCTTCATCCCCCTCCCCCCCACACCCTTACCACCCGACACCACCACCATCATGACAAATCCTGTGACCACACCACCACCATCATGACAAATCCTGTGACCGACTGACTTCCCCGCTGACCACAGCTCCCCTCTCAGGACAGCTCTGTTCTGACTTCCGCCCTGTCTCCTTACTCCTCCCCTCCAGTGGTGGGAAGGGAAGTGAGAGAAAGCCCAAACTCCTAGGTACTATCATCCTCCAGAAGCTGTATCTCAGTGTTTGTGTGATCTCCCGTCTCAGTTCTTAGCTCAGTCTAGGGTGCCAGAGCATGAGCATTCCAGTCCTGGACGGAGGGGAGAGCCCTGTTTAGGCTACAGTGTAACTGCCCTGTTGGAATCTTTGAGGTTGCTTATATTGTAGGACTGGGGAATGCAGTGAAAATAGAGGAAACTCTGGCAGTAATGAAGAGGGAAGGATGTTTCTCCTTGGAAACTAATGCTGTTGGAAAGTTCCTCTTGTCTGGTCGGCTTCATCACGGGGGTGGGGGTGGGGGGGTGGAAGTAGTGAGGAGGGAAGAGGGAACAGGTCACAGCATGAGGGGAGGAGGGAGGGAGGGAGGCCCAGGCCCTGTGGGGTGTGAGACAGAGCAGAGTGGCACGATAGGACTTGTGAAGAGGGTGGGGAGGCTGGGAAAATATTCCTCATGAGACAGAAGATACCTGGCAGGTACTTAACGACCTGTGCACAGATGATCTCTATAAGACACACAGAAATATGGCCTTGCTACTTATGAGCAAACAGAAGTACACACACAGGAGTGCATTGATGTAGAACACAGATAAAACCGTAGGCAGCCTTCAGGAAGGAGCTCAAGGTCAAGTAATAAAGGAACTCTTAAATGGCTTCTGGGAGGGGCTGGATCTCAGTTGAGGGAAATGAGGAGAACCAAGGGCAGGAGACCAAGAGGGAAGAAATTCCTCACTGTAGAAAGTCTTTCTTAGGTTACAACCTGCTGCGATTAGTCACCTAGGACCTAGGTAGTCAAGGACTCTCTTAGTCTTAAGAAAATCTAGGTGTTCAGGGTAAGGTAAGGAAAAAGGGAGGGTCAGGGGTGGAGGCCTTGTTTGTGAGAACCAAAAGCCACCATTTCCTCTTCAAAGTCACTTACATGCCCCTCCCCTTCTGCCCTAAACTCGGGGAGAAGAGAGGTGGAGCTTGAAGCACCTTCACCCTTTACTTATTTCTGCCAGTATCCTTTGGTCTCCTCCCATCCTCTCACCCTAGCTTCTAGCCCCCTTCTTCTCCCTCACTTCCAGCAGCTAACACTCTTTAACCCCTCAGTGCCCTTTTGATTCTTTTCCTTTCTCTGAGAGTCAGACTTCAGGTTCTTATGTTTGGAGAAGGCTAATGTTGGTTATAGGACTAGGGCCTCTAAGGGGGAGCCAGGAGATATGGGCTCATCAAGAGGCCTCTTGAGTTGGGGAGGGGAGATTTTCTCATTAACGTTTCTTTTCTCTTTACTTTCTGCTCATCCAGGGTTCCAGGTCTGTGGAAGACAAAACCTTGTGCCTGCCCACCCCATTTTCTGGCCTTGCTCGTCTCGGGATCTGAGACACTGACCTTCACTGCTCAGCTAAGGGCCCCAAGGACTCTGCTTTCTCTAGACCTGTCCAGCTAAGTAAACCCAGGGTGTTGCTACACCTGAGGGGAGTGAGGAGAGGGCAGTTAAGGCACCAGAGCAAGAGCCCTCTGGGGCCTCAGGCAGAAGAGCGAAACTGGAACCATCAGGGAACATGAGTGAATTCTGGCACAAACTGGGCTGCTGCGTGGTGGAGAAACCCCAGCCGGTGAGTCTCCCCAACCCCACCCAACCCATACAGAAGTCAGTTACCATGTACCGAGAAGTAGACACACCATCTAGGGTCTGCCATCTAAAAGCACACTTCTTGCCTCCTCTGTCAGGATAGCTTCTATAGCCAGGCAGGTGTGTACATGGAATAAAGGGGACTTGATGATGGAAGAAGTGAAGAGTCCCAGCTCTCACTTCCTGTTCATGTCCATTCTGAGTTGGGTAGGGGTTGTAGGTGAAGCTTAATACCTGTCAGTTTTCCCCATTGTTTCCTCATCAGCCACAAGTGACTTTGACATATCCTTTCTTTGTCCAGTGTTCACTCTGCCCTTACCACCCTGCCCGCGTCCCTGTTTATGTCGTTCCAGCCTTGCTTTTCTACCCTAGTGATTTTCCTATTGTAATGCCTTATCCTCTTTCCCACCAAGCCCTTAGCCGTTCCCTTAGTTCGACTGGAGGAAGGGGCTTCAGGCATAACTCCCTGTCTTTTCCAAGCAGAAGAAGAAGAGGAGACGGATTGACCGGACCATGATTGGGGAACCAATGAATTTTGTCCACCTGACTCACATTGGCTCTGGAGAGATGGGGGCTGGAGATGGACTTGCCATGGTAACAAGGGAATGGGGAGAGGGTGATACGGGATTGTGGCCTAGAACCGTGCCCCTTATTGAAACTATAGAGTATAGCTAGAGGCATAGCAAAATACTTGAAGGAAGGCAAGAAGCTAGGATTCTAGTACTGGTCACAGGCTGCATAAATCCCAGATTTGGCATTTCAACTCTCTGGCCTAGGCTTCCTCATCTTTATAATTAGCAGATTCTTCTTCATTGGGATGGGGGATATATATGTCTTAATAGTAACTTGGAGGGATTTTTCCAAAAACCATAACCCTTCCTTCTTTTAATTAAGAACTGCTGTCTCATCGCCACAGGAAGTCATACAGTGGTTGGAGTGTGTGTTGGGGCAGGAAAAAGGCTGAGCACCTCTGTCTGAAATAATGTTTGATACGCATTTTTGCTCTCAAAATAAGGGAAATAGGCTCGGAAATAAGTGAAGGAGTCTTTCACCACCAATTATGAATCTCGGGTAAATATGAGACAGCTCTTTATGAGAGGACCTCACTAGTAAAACTCATTTTATCTCATCCCCATGAAGGTCAGTGTGAAGGGAGGCATTGAGACTTTCCTTGGAGGGATGGAGGTTAGTTATAACCTTTTTAGATTGATTGTAGAGAGATGGGACAGCCTCTTCCTTGGAGGGCCCAGGGGAGATCTCTTTCTGTGCTATATGAAGACTTGGGAGCGGGTCTCACATGTGCTTTTTCACAGACAGGTGCAGTTCAGGAGCAGATGAGATCCAAGGGAAACCGAGACAGGCCATGGAGCAATTCTAGGGGCTTATAGCTCCAATAGGAATGGTGAGTGATTAGAGAAACCCATCCAACACCTCCAGCCCCCTGCCTCAGAACCATGGTCCTCTGCAAGACTGGGAAGTGAAAAGTGGGGAAAAAATTAGAATGGAAGAGTCAATGCAGGATCCAGGAGTTCCTGTCTTGGCTCAGCAGAAACAAATCTGACTAGAAACCATGAGGACAAAGGTTAGATCCCTGGCCTTGCTCAGTGGGTGAAGGATCTGGCATTGCCGTGAGCTGTGGTATAGGTTACAGACTCAGCTCGGATCCCGCTTTGCTATGGCTGTGGTGTAGGCCAGTGGCTACAACTCTGATTCTACCCCTAGCCTGGGAACCTCTATATGCCACAGATGCAGCCCTAAAAACGACCCCAAAAAAAAAAAAAGAATGTAGGACCCAGGAGTTCCCTGGTGGCCTAGCAGGTTAAGGGTCTGGCATTGTCACACTGTCGTGGCTTGGGTCACTGCTGAGGTGCAGGTTTGATCCCTGGCCTGGGAACTTCTGCGTGCTGTGGGTGTGACCAAAAAAAAAAAGAAAGAAAGGAAAAAGAATGTAGGATCCGGAAAGGCAGAAAAATGAGCACACTCTGGGAATAGTTAAGAGCCTGAACCAGGTGGTGCCTTTTCCCTAAGGTTTTCTTTGAGGCTAATCCTTTTTTTCTTTAATCAGGTTCTGCTGTGTGTCCAGCCTTAACTGTGTCCAGTCCAGAAGAGATGTTGCCCCCACCAGATTCCCTGCTAGAATCAGTGACCCCGGGGCCCCTCTTTTCCCTGTCTGTCTTAATAGTGCCTCAGAAGAACTGGGGGCTGGACTCCCTCTAACTCCCTCTGGCTGTAGCCCCTCCTGGAGATGGGGTCAAGGCAGCAGGACTGACCAAGTGACTACTGGTTGGCCAGAGGAGCTTAGCTGAAGCCCTCGGCACTCAGATCTGAGAGGAGTTTTCTGGGAACCTGGAATGAGTTCCCTTCTCCTGAATGATGGTCTAGGTGCCATATGTTTTTAAACTCTTAACCTGGAACTCCTCAAATGTGGTAGGTGGGTGAGTGAGATTGCCAAAGCTGAAACCAGCTTTGCTGAGAAGCTCTGTACCCCCCTGCCCTTTTCTTTCCTCCTGGAATGAACTGAAGCAGACGTCAAGCAGGGGCTGGGAAGTGACCACTGGCTAGCCTACTCTTTCTCTTTAGATCTCAGACTTTAAGCTCATAGTCCCTCAGTATCTCTCTGCCAATACCAAGGTCTTTCTCTAGGTAGGCCTCTAACCCCATGTTTCTTTAGCATTGCTGGCTCCCTAAGATCTTTACTTTTTTAATTAAAAATTTAATTTAAGATGAGTTCTCTTAATTACCCTCATCCTGCTACTACCTCTGTCCTTAACCCCATCCTTGCCAGGAGCCTTATTGTTTCCCACTGGATAAGAGTTAAGAGGTCGGCCTTAACCTGAAGACATTCCATTTATGTCTTGGGGATCTGCCCTCTGCCAACCTCTCTGCTGGCCTAGGTCAGAGCAGGAGTAGGATCTGGAGAGAAACCCAGAATGCAGCACAACCAGGAGTTATGTCTCAGGGTTGGTTTACTGATCATGGAGGATGGGAGGGGTGGTGAGATAAATAGTTGGAAAACAATCATCCTTGAGTATTCTTAAGGTCCTTACAGCGTGGGAACAGGAAGACCTCTAGAGCAATTTTTCTCAAAGTAGGCAATTTTGACATTTTGGGCTGGATTAATTCTTGGAAGTGAGGGACTGTCCTGTGCATTATAGGATGTTTAGCAGCATCTCTGGCCCGCTATAGTTATGGCAACCAAAAATGACCCCAGAATTGGCCAAATGTCTCCTAAGTGGCAAAACCAACCTCAGTTGAGAGCCAGGGCTCTAGAGTCAAGATGTTTCTCTCTTACGTGATTTCAACTTATTCATCCTAAGTCTGAGCCATGGGTGAATTAGGGCCCCTTGTAAAGTAGCCTCGATAGGGCTGCACATAATATCCAGACATTTATTGAGTGTATGGCTTGTGTTTGCATGGGTCCATGTCTCTGTGATGGATGTCTGCTGTGCTTGTCCGTCCTCATGCTCTCTGGAGGAGGGGTTCCGCAGTGTGGAGGCATGACCGGGGTATAGTGAGACTGGGGAAGGGAGGGAGAGAAAGCAGTAGAGCAATAGATACCCCAGCTTATCCTCCCCAAATTTTAAGCTCTGTTTCTGTGCCCTAGTCCTAGAACCAGACACAAGACTCAGGGAGTTTTGTCTGAAGACCAAATCCCACTGCCCACCTTGCTGAAGTCTTCTTTAGGTGGGAAAATAATGTTGGAGCAGGGTCTTTAGGCACTTCGTTTTCTCAGGTGTACTGGCCCCTTCTTTGCATGATGATTAGGAGGGCAGAACAGATGAGCTCCAGCCTGCTGAGATGAGAAAGCAGGGGTCTCGTTAGCTGGGTAGCAGGAAGCATCCTGTTTGCTGGTAGTCGGGGTCAGGAATGTGGGAACTAGGATCTACTCCTTTGACTCCACCATCCCTCCCAGTCCGCCCCCACCCAGTGACCAAGGTTCTAAGTTTTTCAAATTTCCTGCAGTTTTTCAGTGTCTAAGCTTGGCCTTAGAGATATAGTCCCAATTCCGTTCCAGTCTAGCTAGTTGCTCTGAAAGTAGTTCATCTTGTTGCCCTAAAGTAGCTCAGTAGTCTGAGGGTTATACTATCTAAAGGGTTAATGGGATAGGGCAGAAAGATGGGGGACTCCTGGACTCTGGTCACCCTGATCTTGAGCCTTGTTCTCATTCCTGTTCTTTGGACACCATCTTTTCTTTGGTGCTCTCACCTTTAGCGACCTTCTCTAATGTGTATGCTGCCATCATTTGAACAATATTTAGAGTGATGGGAATGGGTTTGAGAGTCATAATTTATATTAAAAAGTGTTGGACTTTTAAGTGCATTTTCAAATAAAAAAATTTTAAGTAAAATAGTCCCAGAGTAATCACTACAGGTGTGTGTTGAGTTAAAGGTTAGACATGGTTAATGAAGGCAACTCCTAGAAAGTGACTGTCAATGGAATTTTGTGCCGACCTTGCCCTTTCTGAGAGAAGGCTAAGTGTTGGGAAGTCAAGACCACCATCATCTTCCAAGGGCTCAACTCAATGTTCTTCCTGTTCCTTTTTCTCGGCATTCATCTTAGGTTTTTCAAGTCTTTAAAGAAGTATTTGTTTAAAAACAGCTTTGGAAATGAGGAAGATGAACAATATCAACAATTTTATCCCAGGGGGTGGGGGAGTGGACAGGGGAGGGACCAAGCCAGATGCTGCTGACTATGTAGTTGTTTTAAGGTTCAAGAGATTTATGGTGTCTCCCCCTTCAGGTACCTCTGAAAAAGACAACACCAAACAATGTTTTTTTTTCTTTTTTCTAGTATTGTTTTTCTGTGCTAAAAATATCCAGTGGGTGCTGGGATTGAAAGAGGAGGAGTGGTTGAGATGGTGATATCTCCTCTTGCAGATGAAGTGGCCATTACCTCTGATTTCTGTTTATCTGGGTAAGGAAACAAAATAGAGAAAAGGGAAAATATTATAACCACATCTTTTCCCTTCCTTGCTTCATCTCCCGCTCCCCACAAACCCTTATTCCCTCAACACTACTGCCCACTACTTACGCTTCTTTTTTAAATTGAATAATAGTATTGGACATATAAGGAAAAAGACAAAAGCAGAAATTGGCAAAATGACCGTATATATTTTATTGTTTTTTCCCTCTCCCAAAGTTACTGTCACCTCGAGAATATTTTATCAGGTCAACCAGAAACTTCGGTAACTCTTTCAGTAGAGGACTAACCTTCCTTGAGAATTCTTAGGTTTCTGGGAATAATCCCAGGGCAGTTCTTTGGGATAGTAATGGTTAAGAACATCAGCACTAGTGTCAAATAAATAAACCCAGTTTAAATCCTGCCGTGACACTGACACATTTTTATTTTTTGCTTTTTAGGATCCCATCCGTGGCATACGGAGGTTCCCAGGCTAGGGATCAAGTCAGAGCTACAGCTGCCGGCCTACGCCACAGCCATAGCAACGCAGGATCCGAGCCGCATCTGTGACCTACACCATAGCTCATGGCAACACCAGATCCTTAACCCACTGAGCAAGGCCATGGTTTGAACCGGCAACCTCACGGTTCCTAATTGGATTCATTTCCACAGTGCCACGATGGGAACTTATTAGCTTTGTAAACCTCCTGTTATTTCATCTGTAAAGTGGGAATTATAATACCATAGGGTTGTTGTGAGGCTTGATTGAGGTAAAGTACATGTAGGAAGACCTCAGATATTGGTGGCTGTTAGCGTTTTTGTTTTTTGTCTTTTTTTGCCTTTTCTAGGGCTGCACCCGCAGCATATGGAGGTTCCCAGGCTAGGGGTCTAACAGAAGCTGTAGCCGACGGCCTACACCACAGCAACGCGAGATCTGAGCCGGCTGTTAGTGTTAAGCTGCATTAATAAGCTGAAAACTATTAATATTGTCCATATCCATTAATTAGCTCCACATCAATAATTCTTTATCTACAATCTTAATGATTTGTTCAATAATCTAATGATCAACAATACATGTTGCCTAACAGTCAAACAGCAGTTGCTGGAGAAATGATAGGTGGAATCAATGGCTATAATATTCACACTATTGTTATACATATGAATGCATATTATGAATAGCCAAACACTTAAGTAACAGTTCCTGCAGACATGCTGGCTGGCTTAGCGGGGTTCTAGATATCAGGACTTTTCAGGTCCAGCAACAAAGATCCTGGCTAATAATTAAACACTTACTGGTTGCATCTCTGTGAACACTGCAGACAGGCTGTTCCAAATATCCTCCAACCCAATCCTGACCCGTTTCCAAAAAGCAAGGGCTGGGTTGGGGCTGGGGAGGGGGGTAGTTCTGAATCTGGCAACAAGAGGGGGAAAAGTAGTAGTGGTAGTGGCCCTGGTTGTGGTCTGAGTGGTGGTGCAGCTGGTGTCAGGGCAGAGACCTTTGTCCAGGGGGCACTCCTCCCGATCGCGATTGCAAGGGCATTGGTGGTATGTGCAGGGCCGGTGCTCAGTGCGGAGCTGGCTCAGCGCCCCAACTCGCAAGCGCCCGGAAAGGCCATGTAGTTTTCCAGCCCGGGTCCGGCTCATAGTGCCCGACTTGCAGTGGCAGTGCCACGGACCCCAGGGCATCAGCACCAGTTGCAGATCCTCAGGAGCTGGCATGGCTGTAGGTGAGGGTGGCGGCCACCGGTTGGGGGTGGACCCTCCTGTTGACCACTGGTTCAGCATCTTGTGGGAGGCTGGCCGGTCCACAGCAGCCTTCCAGGGGGAAGGCGATGGGCTTGAACTCATCTGGTTTTCAGGATTCTGACCGTTGGCTCTAAACATTGGGGTTGGCCCACCAGCTGTATTGGAAGTAGTAATGGGAGTCTCCGGGCTGGTGTCATTCTTTCTGGCGTAAATCACAACCCCTTCTTCCAAAGACTCATCCTCTTCCGCCAACAATCGCGACTTGCTACCTGTGGCCACGGTGGAGGCCAGGAGCTCGGCAGCGGCCGGGCCTGCCAAGCGGTCGGCCACGGCCACTACGTCGTCCTCATCCTCCATTGTTATCCTTACTCTCGGAGGAATACGGCTCTGGCTCCGGGCTGTAGTCCGGTAGGTGCGGGTCAGAGGGCCTCCAAAGCGGAAACTGTCCCGCTGCGTCGCGGTCGAGGTTAGGCCTTGGGCCCCCGCCGCCGCCCGGGACCCCAGACTCAGCAGCAGCAGGGCCCAGAGCAGCGCGTCGGCGGCGGGGACCATGGGGCTGGACGGTGTGGGGTTGGGAGCGAGGCCGAGGCCGGGGCTCACACCTTCTCTCCCTCCTTCCGCTCTCTACCCACCAGGTCGTTAGAACCAAAGCCCGTGGGGGAGGGGCGGGGGCGCGGGGGCGCGCGCCACCGCGCCCCTCCCCCAGGCCCCCTCCCCGTGGGGCGCTCAGGCTGCCCAGGGGCTCAGCGGAAAATCCCAGGGAACCTCTGCAGCAAGGCCACTGTGCCAGCCAGACCTGACCCTGACGGGTAAGGTTGTAATGTAAGCGGTTGGGGAAAGAGTGGTTCGCTTCCTTGGCGCAGAGCTTAAATCTCTCATTGTAGTTTATTAACCGCTACACGTCTGTATTTACTGAAGGACAAAAATACACGTTTTGAAAACGCCCCTCCCCAGGCTCACAGGCAGCAGCTGCGACTACTGAAGGAAAGAGGAAAATAGAGTGGTTCTTCAACATTTAGGGCACAGACCTCTAGGGCTCCCAGCAGGGACCCTGCCCTCCCCATCCACCCCTCACCTTCGCAGACTGCTGGAATGCCCCAGATGGAAAGAATCTCAGCCCCAAAGGACCTCAGACTCAGAGATGAAGTTATTTGCCCAAGGTTCTACAGCTAAAGCAGCACAGTTTTGCACTTTCCTATACAAAATGGCATTGCATGCATCCCTCCAGCTGAAATGAAAGTCAGGGTTCCAGACCTTGGAGCCCTGCTTTGAAGGCAGGGCCATGGAAGGAATGACACCCCATTGAGATGTGAAGATACAGTGGTACCACCGAGGTTGAGGATGAGATGATTTACAAGACAGCTCAGCTGTTTCAGGGGTTAGGGTGTAGGCAGATCAATATCTTTGCTTGGTTCTAAGGCCCTTTATTCCAGTCCTGTGCTAGGTCCCTCCTGAGCCATGGCGATCCTGGTCCAGCCTAGGAGGAAGAGAGGGAAAAAAGTGGTACAGGAGCAGGACCTGGGTGTTACTCAGGGGTTTAGGGGACAAGCCAGGTGAACTGGAAGAGCTAGAAGATTAGATGCTTGGGTGGGTCATCACGTATGGTCCTCTCCTTAGCACCCCTCTCCCACTGGATATTCTCTCCTGTTCACCGCCAACACATCCCTTCTTAATCTCTAGTGCTGGTCTGAATTATCTCTAAATTCTGGGCTGTGTTAGTCCTTTATTTCTTGATGCACTTATAGGAATAATTTTTTCATTTGTTCTTATTGGGATACAGTAGTAACTTCAGTCTCTTCTCTGAAAGCAGAGCCTCTGTCTTTTAGTTCCTTGTATCTTTCCCAAAGCATTAAGAAAATGAGAACTGGCTTTATACATCCCATCCCAAACTTTTATCCTAAAGCTTAGGTAGGACTCACTGTCTGACAGCTTCTGGGATGTGGACCTGATCCATGGAGATGAGTTGGGCCAGCTCTCCAAGGCTGTTCAGAAAACGGATCTTTCGTGTGAACTTGGAACTGAAAAGAAAGGATAAACCAAGTGTGTTTGATACTGGGAAGAGGAAACATAACAGGTAGAGAGTAGAAAAGGCTAGAGTCAGGGTGGGGCAAGGACTTCTTAATCTTGATTGTGAAAGTGGGGAGAGGGGAAAGGGAATCCTTGTCCCCTGAGCTAGTACCTGATGAAGGGTCGAAGCAGTGCCAGGAATGCCTTCACATACCATGTAGCGTGAACAACCACCAGGGCGCGCAGGTTTTTCCGGAGCCTGAAGAAGAATATGAGACCATCCCCCTCTTCCTCCACCTTCATGCCCGAAGTATCAGGTGGCGCTA
Organism: Catagonus wagneri; assembly: GCA_004024745.2. NCBI lineage: Eukaryota > Metazoa > Chordata > Mammalia > Artiodactyla > Tayassuidae > Catagonus > Catagonus wagneri. The sequence goes on from PVHT020000034.1 coordinate 2,803,390, forward strand.
CCTTCTATACTTCGCTTCTCTAATTTCTAGATTTCTCTGACAGTTTGGTCTAACACTCATTCCTTTAACTTTAGTCTCAGTCAGCTCTACCCATCTTATTTAGCCTCCTCATTTTTAAGAAACTCTCTTTTCAGAATCCCTTAGCCTGGTCTTCTCTACCCGACTTCCTTCCTGTGCCCTGTGCTCACACAGTTCCTTTAGAACACTCCTCCATCCCTCCATGACCAGGACTATTTCTAAAACTCCAGGTGAAGAAGATCGATGAGGAGGAAAAAAGAAAAAAGGAACAAGAAAAGTGAGCAAATGGAAGATGGAGGGAAGAAAGAAAGAGAAAAAAGGAACATTGGTGTGTGTGTGTGAGAGGCATATGGATCAGGGATGAAGGTAGACAAGAAAAGAAGAAAAGGGGGTTCTCCTTGTGGCTCAGCGGAAGCAAATCCAGCTAGCATCCATGAAGATGCAGGTTTGATCCCTGGCCTTGCTCAGTGGGTTAAGGATCTGGTGTTGCCGTGAGTTGTGGTGTAGGTCACAGATGCGGCTTGGATCCTGTGTTGCATAGGCTGGCAGCTGTAGCTCCAATTCTGCCCCTAGCCTGGGAACTTCCATATGGCACAGGTGCAGCCCTAAAAAATTAGAAAAATAAAAGAAGTTAAAAAAGAAAAGAAGGAGTTCCCTTCGTGGCTCAGTGGTCAACGAATCCGACTAAGAACCATGAGGTTGCGGGTTCGGTCCCTGGCCTTGCTCAGTGGGTTAAGGATCCAGCGTTGCCGTGAGTTGTGGTGAAGGTTGCAGACGAGGCTCGGATCCCGCGTTGCTGTGGCTGTGGCGAAGGCCGGCAGCTACAGCTCCTGTTAAACCCCTAGCCTGGGAACCTCCATATGCCGCGGGTGCAGCTCTACATAAAGGCAAAAAGACGAAAAAAAAAAGAAAAGAAAAGAAAAAAGACAGTGGAGATGTGGAAAGTGAAATAATGGCAACACTATGAGAAATGGAAAGGGTGCCTTCCAGATGACAGGTAATGTACCTGATTTATTTGATTTTCACAGATACTCAATGGCAAAGGTATCATCCCTGCCATTTTACAGAGAAGGAAACTGAGTTCCAGAAAAGTTAAATGACTCATCCAAAGACATACAGCTAGTAAATGGTAGAGGCAAGATTTAAAACTGGACTTTCATGACCTCAAGAGAGGACAGAAGACAGGAGAGGCTTATAAAGGGGTGTAGAGTTCCTGTATGTGGCACAGCAGAAACGAATCCGACTAGGAACCATGACTTTGCGGGTTCAGTCTCTGGCCTCGATTAGTGGGTTAAGGATGTGGCGTTGCCATGAGCTGTGGTGTAGGTCGCAGACACAGCTCAGATCCTGCATTGCTGTGGCTGTGGCCTAGGCTGGCAGCTAGCTGTAGCTCCAATTAGACCCTTAGCCTGGGAACCTCCATATGCCTCAGGTGTGACCCTAAAAACACCAAAAAAAAAAAAAAAATGTAGAGGGACAAAGAAAAGCAGAAGAGACTAAATGGAAGAAGAAGGAACAGAAAAATGAAAAAGAAAAGGATAAGATAAAGCATAGTAGCCCTTTGTCCTAGAGGCTCACCGCCCATCCAGGGTGTGGTAACACTGGCGTATCCAGCTGAGAGGTGGGACTTGGGCCCTACTTGTGCCACCACTCAAGTGAACAAGCAGATAATTTTCAGCGACCAGTAGCTCCAGAGTTCCCACCATATACCTGGGGAAATGAAATTGTCAGGCAAGGTATGTGTTTTTGGTTGTGGGGAATAAGGGACATTATTACAGACTCTACAGTTAGTTACTGATCGTAGAAGAGGCTCTTTTTTTTTTTTTTAGGGCCACACCCGCACCCACTGAGCGATGCCAGGGATCGAACCCACATCCTCATTGGATCCTAGTCAGGTTCATTACATACTGAGCCATGAAGGGAACTCCAGGAGAGTTTTTAACTCTTCCCTCCCTAATATCCACCCTGGAACCCTTTAGGCCTTCCACCTCACCTAAACAAGTGTTCCATGACATAGGTGTAGTTGGGGATGCTGCTTCTGGGTAGATAACAGGAAGCAAAGAGGATGACAGCATTGAGGCCATCACCATGGTAGCCTGGGGAATGAGAAGGGGAAAACACATTCACTGGGCAAATAAGTGTTGATGGACAGTACATCTATTTAGGTTGAGAGACTTTGAGGATCTCTAGAAGTTGCTGGAAGGATTCTGAACCCAATAATTGAGTTTCCAGCTTAGGTATTTTATTCAAGAAGTCATAGTTCTTACCCCTCCACTTATGCTGGCACTTACCTCCATGAGATAAGACTTTCTTGTAGGGCTCAATGACAGTCATGTCCACTCGCTGCTCCCGCTGTCCTGTTCGGAACACCCTCCAGTGATGACCGTCTTCTCCAGCCACATCCCACACACAACCTCTGCCCAGCCTTTCAGCTGCCTCACTGGCCCCCAGACCCTCTGCCCGGGGCAGGTCATCTGAAAAAGAGCGATGGGGAAGGATCAACAAGGCAGAATACATACCTTCAGTATCTTGCAACTTCCCTGGACTCCTAGAGTTTATTACTCCATCCTCTAACTCCTCAATTTTCCTCCCACGACTAGCGCTAGTTTGTCCAATCAGCTCAACCTCTTGCTGGTTTCTCTTTCGTGTGACCCATTATCCCTACTTTTTCACTAGGCAATGACCTGGAGGTAGCCTTGCACAATGGTAGGTTGATGGCCCTTGCCATTTTTCCAGATTCTTTTTTCCCATGCTTTTCCTTCCTTGGGTGAGCTCATTTATTCCCATATCTTCAACTACTGCCAGTAAGGTGATGATTCCTCTCTAACCGAGACTTCTCTCCTAACACCAGACCCATAACCCTAAATGCCTAGAGAGAACATCTCTATTTTGTTTCTCTATCAACTCCAAGTCACCAGACTCCAAGTGCAACTCAAAGTCATTCTCTTCCTCCTCCCTCCCACATTTCTTTTCTTGATGCATGACCCCATCCACCTAGATGCCCGAGAGAGAACTCCATGTCATCTTTCTGGTCTATTAGCCCTTAAGCCAACTGGGCCCCAGTTCTTCTTCCATCTACCTCCACTGTATCCTTTTATCATTCTTTCCACTATTACTGTCCTGGTACATGTTCTCAGCATTTCTCATTTGAGCCTTAGTACTAGCCTCCTAACTTGTCTCCCTGCTTCTTGTTTGTTTTCCTTCATTCCACCATTTACACCACTTCTAGAGCAAGCTTTCTTTTTTCCCCTACCTTTTTCACTCAAATGGAAATATACTATGGTCATAAATTCCGTGTGATCTTTCCATAGCAATAGAAATTACTGCTTTGTCTTTTAAAATTGTGGCCTAGGAGTTCCCCCTGTGGCTCGACAGGTTAAGGACCTGATCTTGTCTCTGTGAGGATATGGGTTCAAATCCCTGGCCTTGGTCAGCGGATTTAGAATCTGGCGTTGCCACAAGCAGTGGTGTAGGCCACAGCTACTGATTAGACCCCTACCCCAGGAACTTCCATATGTTGTAGGTGCAGCCATAAAAAGAAAAAAAAATTGTGGAGTAGTATTTAGTATTCCATTGCATCAATGTACTATAATAGAATTAATATCCTACTAATGTACCTTTAGGTTGTTTTCAATCTTTTCAAAGTAATTAAATCTGATCATCTTACTCCCTTGATGAAAACCAGTCAAGGGACTCCCCATTGGCTACAGGGTAAAATCAAAACTCCTTATAGTGGCGGGAAGGACCTCAGTGATTTGAGCCTTGCTACTTAACAGAGCACTGTCTTTTGTCATTCTCTCTTCTCCTCCTAAGAACTTCATGTCCATGACATAATACATATTTCAGTTTAGTTCTGGGCTCCTAAAATAGCTCCTGATAAAGATGAAGGCAATATCTTCTATTCCTAACAAGTTCCTTTCAATCACACAAGTTTATGCTAATGCGGTGACTTTGGAAATCTCCTCCAGAGGGATGGCTCTTTGCCAGGGGACCCAACCACGTGATAAGAGGGTTGGAACTTTCACCCTCTGAGCTTTGAGGAGGGGAGAGAGACGGAGGTTGTGCTAAACCGCTAAGAGCCAGTGATTTAATCAGTCATGCCTACATATGAAGCCTCCATTTAAAAAGACTCTAACTGAAGGGGTTCAGAGAGGTTCTGGGTTGGTGAAGACGTGGAGGTGCTGGGAGGGTGGTGCACCCCCGGAGAGGGAGGGTGTGAGCTCCACAGCCCTCTCCACATAACCTGTCCATTGTGTTGCTTCCTTCTGGCTGTTCCTCAGTTGTATCCTCTTATAATAAACCTGTAATCTAGTAAGTAAACTGTTGTCCTAAGTTTTATGAGCTGTTCTAGAAAATTATCAAGCCTGAGGAGGGGGTAGCGGGAACCTCTGATTTACAGCCTGTCAGTTAGAATCACAGGTGACAACCCAGGCATGTGACTGCGGTTGAGGCCCTTAACCTGCGGAGTCTGTATGAACTCCAGTCAAGTGTCATAACTGAATTGTAGGACACCCAGTTTGTCTGGGGAGTTGGAAAGCTGGCTGGTGTAGGGAAAACCTCTATATTTGGTGTCAAAAGTGTCATGAGTAGAGAAGAAACAAAGTTTTCCTTAACACCTAAATAGTCATGCTTAAGACGCTGAATTCCCTAACACACCTTGCTATTGCCCACATTGCTTCTTCCACCTAGAACGCCTCTCCCTGTACCCAAGAAGCTCAGAATCGCTTTCTCTGTAAAGTCTTTCCTAACATCTCAGCAGAGCTGAGCTTTGCCTTTTCCCTGCTTACTCTGTACCCTATACATATGCTGATCATAACTTTTAACTGCACTCATTTATATATGTTTATTTCATACTAAACAGAAACTCCCCGAGGGTAGGGATTATCTTATTTCTTTATTTTTTTGGCCGTTACCTGCGGACCAGGGACTGAATCTGAGCTGCAGCTGCGACTTGTACCACAGCTGTGGCAACACTGGATCTTTAAACTGCTGTGCCACAGCAGGAATCTTATTTACCTGTATAACTCAGTTCTAGCTCAGGGACAGCATATAACTGTTATTCAAAAAGTTTTCCTTAATAAATGAAGCACCCTCTTCCTCCCCCTGCCCTGCCCCCACTAACTCCCCTCATATTTGATCTACACGCTCCACCTTTCCATTCTGAGATTTTGCCGATCTAACTTCTTGGTCCCCATTATTAGGTCTAACTTTAGTCCCATTAAATCCCCCTGAGCTTCTTTAACACTGGCCTCTACTTCTACCAGCTCAGTCCTCAGCTTTCTTGCCCACCTTCCCATTCAAATTCATGTCCACTGTCCAGCTGCTCCGAGTCTGAAGGTGTCTCCAATTCGTCTATCTCCAGGTCAGAACTGCCATCAGAAGAGGAAGGCACAGAGTAGGTGGGAGAAGCTCCATTAACTCCAGGCCCCTCGGTCAGATTCAGTCGCAACTCGGGCGCAGTAAGACGCTTACGCATGGGGCGCTGGCCACATAGGGCTAAAGTGCTGGGGGTACCTGGAGTTGGAGGAGGGGGAAAAAAGAAGAGAGAGGTGTATGTTGGTGGAGGTTAGAATTTCTGTTTATATGCTAATACGTGGTGAATTCTAAAGGACTAACACAGGGGACATTTGGGAAAATGGAAGTGGAACGGCAAAGGGACAGGGTAACACAACATGCCCCTGAACCAGAATCAAGAACTTGAGGCCTGGGTTCTAGTTTACCTACCTGTCTGTGAGTCTCCTTTAGAGTTGTCAGGATCTTCAGAAGGGTCAGCCTCTTCAGCAAGTAATCTAGCGGGGAAAAGATTAAAAGGGGGCAGAAATAAAGGCTAAAGGCATTAGGCCATCAATTTATCAATTCTCTCTCTCCACTATAATTTCATCACCTCTTCTTCCTTTTCCCCACCTTCCTTCAAGTCCCAGTTTACCATCCCTGACCTCCATTTGTGACCAGCCCTCCCTTTTCCCAGCCTCCCTCATATTTCCTCACCTTGGGAATTCTTCATCCTGCCATTCTTCCTTCAGTTCCAGCTCCGTAAGTCTCAAGGATGCTTCTGGTACCACTGTTTCTGCATTTTCCCTGACTCTAAGATAGTCCCCCGGAAAAAAAAAAGAAAAAAAATTATCAGGAGACAAATTAGGCAGTGTCTTGAGGGAACTGGATAGTATGTGAGAACACTGGAATGACGACCAGAAATGGAGCAGAGGGCAGGACTTAAAAAGAATTCAGACTCTTGTCTCCTAGATGTTTCTATCACTTTCACCTCTTGTTGAAAGCAGTCATTCCTAGGAGTTCCCCACTGTGGCACAACAGGATTGGTGGCATCTCTGCAGTGCCAGAATGTGGGTTTGATACTTGGCCCCATGCAGTGGGTTAAAGGATCTGGAACTGCTGCAGAAAGGGTGTAGGTCATAACTGTGGCTCAGATTTGATCCCATATGCTGCCCGGTGGCCAAGAAAGAAAAAAAGCAAAGAAGAAAGCAAGCAAGCTATCACCCCTGCTGCTGGGTTTAGGAGCAGAGGAGGGATGGAAGGTAAAGCTATTTTCACCTGTGTGGCAGCACAGTAGGGATGAGAGGTATTTCACATAACAATTGGCTGGAACCAGACAGACCTGCCTAGCTGTCACTGGGCAAAGTTAGGGAAGATGGCACCTAGTTAGGCCTGCCTTTCCTTCAGCACATTGGGGAGTGGTTAGGGGAAACCACGGCATGGATGGAGGGAAAGGAAGAGGTAAGGAGCAAGAGAGATCTGCTGGCCAGGAGGACCTACACTTTTGTCTTTATTCTGAGTCAGCTTTCCCAGTGGCCATTCTGGAGAGTGGGTATTAAGGAAGAGTAGATTTATCAGACGCAAAATATAGAAACTTCCTGAAAAAGGGGAGGGGGGATTTCCCATGTAGCTCATTGGGTTAAATATCTAGCATTGTCACTGCAATGGCTCAGGTTGCTGCTGTGGCACGGGTTCAATCCTGGCCCAGGAACTTCCACATGATGCCAAAAACAAAACAAAACAATATCCCGGATTCCAATTATCCTGGAATCACCTGTTCTCTAATTCCCATAACATATTTCCTACCTAAAGCCACCCCCCTCCCGTCTCTGGAAAATCTTTTACAGTTTTGCCTCCTCTAAGAACCTGAGATCTGACTTGGTAAGAGCTGGATGGTGGGAAAGTCCCTCAAGATTAGTCACTCCTTGTTTTCAACCACGTTAGCCAAAAACTTACCCAAGATCCAATGTCTTTTCTCCTGCCTCTTGTACAGTTCCCATCTTCACAAGACTTCCTGTCTTCTTTAAACGCTTGGCGTGGTCGGGGAGCTGGATGTCCCAGCTCCCCCAAACTTCTGTCCCCTTCTCTGTCTCAGCTATTGTTGCTCTTGCCTCCAAGGAGGAGGGAGGGGTAGAAGGGAGGTAACCTTACCTTCAAACAGGTTTTGCCGCCTCCACTCCCTAGGAGCAGGTTTGTCCAAAAGAAAAACCCTGCCTATGTGGGGGCGGGTTTGAGGAGGAGAGTACATTTTCTAAAGTGGTTAGTCTTAGGTGAGTCTAGGACGGCAGTTTTCCAGACCCTTTAAAACCATCTGGAAGCTGCTTAAAAAAAAAAAAATAGGCAACAGTAGAAATCACCTTGGTTTTTAAGACTACTGTGGGCCTTTTTGAGCATAAGCAAAACCAAGAACACAGAAGTACATTATAAGGAGGGTTCTGGAAGAAGAAGCAAATTAAAGGAAAGGTTGAGAGTTCCCTTGTGGCACAATAGGTTTAGGATCCAGTGTGTCACTGTGATAGCTTAGGTCACTGCTGTGGCACTGGTTCAGTCCCTGGCCCTGGAACTTCCACATGATTTGGGTGTGGCCAAAGGGGGGGTGGGGAGGGAAAGACTGAGGATGAGGGGAGATGTTGCTCCTTATTTCCAAAAAGAAGCAACAGAAGGTAAACAGTAAGTACAGCAGAAAGAAGGGAAATGAATCCTGAGGAGGTTAGAACAATTATCAGAGGGAAAGACCTGATTATAGTTGTAAAAGGAGACAATAAGAACCCCAAACAGGAAAAAAGTATTTAATACCTCAACAAAATGCAAAATAAAGTACCCAAGTTACAAAACATAAATTCCTTTGGTTCAGTAATCACACTACTATTTTACTTTCCAATGGCTACAAACATCATCTCCTCAAAGTGAAGTCATACTGTTCCCCTCATATGAAGACATCATGCCCAAACCATCACGTACCCCACTGATCAGCGAAACTGTTAACAACTTACAGGGAAAAGAGCTGTAGGATAGGAAAAGGGGGGGACAGGTTGGTCTGAAGAAAAAAAGGGACGCTCTACACATGCAGAACAAGTCAGTGGGAGGGAGCTCTTTGCCGGGTCACTATACCTGTACATGCCACATGAGGCTGAGTACCTTGGTACGATCACATATAAAGTGACCCTGAGCGTTCCCAGGGAAAACGGAAGCAGACCACAAACAGCAAACCAAAAAACCTCCACAGAAGTAGAGCTGAGAAAGGATGGTGGCAAGAGACAGATCGCAGAAACCAGAGAGCATCTAGTCCAGATCATCAGTTTTGCAGATGGGGAAATGAGACCTAGAAGAGTGACTGTCCTGAAAGAGACACAGTTTATAGTACTTGGTATGAAACTCCACATTTCTTTCTACAATGAGCAAGTGGAGCGTTGGACGGATAAGAAGCTGACAGAACTGAGTTCCCACTGGAGCTCTGCTATCTTTTGGAAAGAGTGCCTGTCAGGCCTTAAGACCCTCCCAGGTGTCTCCTGAACTCCAGGAACCAGGGGCCTTCTGCGTCTCTTCAGGATGCACAAGGCTCTGGGTAACTCAGAGAAACTGAGAGCCGGGCAGCCTCATCAGGACAGAAGAGAATGGCCTCTAATCTGCTCCCAGACAATCCCAAAAGAGTCACAATAAGCTCAGAACAGCAATTTAGCCATCTGGGAAACAGACACCGTCACCTAATTGGGGGGAGAAGGAGGAGTCGTGGAGGTGGAAACCAGCTGAAGGCTGAAAACTGGAATAAGCTTAAAGTAGGTATTGTATTCAATAAATATTTGAACTAATAAGAGAAAAAATGAATAGATGGAGACAATGAATGTTTGGTTTCACGAGAAATACTGGTTCCATTAAAGAGCCTGACTGAGGGTCCTTTTGGAGTATACATTCTTTTGTGCAGCTCTGCTGGAACTTTGTATGTTATTACATTATGACCCTAGCAAATGAAATAGAAGAGAGTCAGTGCAGATTTGAAGAGTTAAATTTAGTAATAAAATCTGTTTGATTGGTAGAGATTGTGGGGAAAAGGTAGAAAGCTAGCTCAGCTTTCTTTCACTTCTTTCTCCTCCTAGGTTTGAAAGAACAGTACACCAGATCCTAGAACAATGAAGACAGAACTGCTGAAACATCTCAAAACATGCATTCAGGGTGATTCAAGCAACCTCTCTCACTTTCCCCTCCCCTCCCAACAGTCATTTCTTGGAAAGGGAGGCAGTGGTAGATTCTGACAGCGAGATCTGACTACATTTCTCAAAGATGACCTCGGCTGAGAACTTGGGCAGCCCCTGATCCAGAGGGCACTCATCCACCAGGCTGTTCATGGGCGTTGGGGGCAGTGGAGGCTCCTCCTCATCTTGACTCAGTCCAGAAATCAGGGAGTTACCTGCCCTGTCCAACTCCTTGTCCACCTGCTCCCTAGACACACCCGCTGTTTCAGGCTGTCCTGAAGGGCTCTTCATGGAGTCAAAATATGCCGACAGGGCTTCTTGGAGCAGAGGTAGAAGTTTCTTTCGAGAGACCTGGGTGTTGCCTTGAAGATAGGCTTGGAGGTTAGGGTGGGTGCTTGGGACAGGGACCAGCTTCAGGGATGGAGAATGGGAGCTTTCCAGGACTCCACAGATCTAAAGATGAGACAGGGAGATGGTATATGAGGGGGTGAAGCAAAGAGCTGAGGCTTCTCTAAAGAGGAGAAAAAGTGTTTTTTAAATTAGGTCATCCAGAGTGGTTTCGTCACTTATAGTAAAAGGCACATCAGTTAATATACATAGTATTTTAGAAACAGAAGAAACATTTGAGATCATATATTTCATTGTATTAATAAGTAACCAAAGCCCAAAGGAATTACGTGTTGCAAACAAAATAATGTAGATGATGGCAGAGTCTGAAACAGAACCTGGGACTCTTGACTTCTAACCTAGTGTTGTTTCCAAGGGTATTGCTGCGCTCAAAAACTTGAACTCTGGAGTTCCCATCATGGCTCAATGGTTAAGAACCCGAATAGTATTCATGAGGAAGTGGGTTCGATCCCTGGCCTTGCTTAGTGGGTTAAGGATCTGGCGTTGCTGTGAACTGTGTAGGGTGTAGGTCGGCAGCTGTAGCTCTGATTCGAGCCCCAGTCTGGGAACCTCCATATGCCACAGGTGCAACCCTAAAGAAACAAAAACACAAAAAAAAACCACCAAAAAACCGACACAGTATCCATGAGGATGTTGGTTTGATCCCTGGCCTCATTCAGTGGGTTAAGTGTCCAGATGCAGCCCAGATCTGGTGTTGATGAGGCTGTCGTGTAGGCTGGCAGCTACAGCTCCCATTTGACCTCTATCCTGGGAACTTCCATATGCCACAGGTGCGGTGGTAAAAAGAAAAAAACAAACAAAAAACCCAAAAACTTGAACTCTATCCTTATCTGAGATGGGACAAGCATCTATATTGAGGCTGGGGTAAGGGGAGAGGCAGAAAGAATGAACAGATTAAAGTGGGATGGGAAGTTGCTAAGCATTGTTTGCCCATTTTCAAATATTACTTGGTTTAGGGAGTTCCCTGGTGGCCTAGCAGTTAAGGATTCAGCATTGTCACTGCTGTGACTCAGCGCCGAACCCTGGCCCAGGAACTTCCACATGCCATGGGTGCAGCAAAAAAAAAATTATCTTATGTAATCCTCAAAATTACCCTACAGGTAGAGTTCCCTAGTGGCTGAAGGGGTTAAGGATCTGTGTTGTCACTGCTGTGACTCTGGTTACAGACATGATATGGGTTCAATGCCTGGCCATGAGTGTGGCCAAAAAATAAATAAGGACCAGAGTTCTCTCTCTCTCTCTTTTTTTTTTTAGAGCCGCTTATATGGCATATGGAAGTTCCCAGGCTAGGGGCCAAACTAGAGCTGCAGCTGCTGGCCTACACCACAGCCACAGCAACGCAGGATCCAAGCTGCATCTGTGACCCATACCACAGCTCACAGCAATGCTGGATTCTTAACACACTAAGCGAGGCCAGGAATGGAACCTACACCCTCATGGATACTAGCCAGGTTCGTTATCCCTGAGCCACAATAGGAACTCCAAAACTAGAGTTCTCTTGTGGCGCAGTGGGTTAAGGATCTGGCATTGTCACTACAGCACATGGGTTACTGCTGTGGTGTGGGTGGATCGCTAGCCAGGGAATTTCCCAGGGCGAGGTAAAAAACAACAACAAAACAAACAAACAAAAAAACAAACCCAACAGACAAACAAAAAACAGCTACCTTACAGGTTGATATTACTATTACCCACATTTACAGGCAAGGACACTGAGGCTTAGATAGATTAGTAACTTGCTGATGGTCAAGTTTGTATACACATATACATACATTATTTTTTTGTCTTTTAAGTGCTCCACCCGCGGCATATGGAAGTTCCCAGGCTAGGGGTCGAATCAGATCTATAGCTGCTGGCCCACAGCACAGCCACAGGGACACCAGATCCAAGCCAAGTCTGTAACCTACACCACAGCTCACGGCAATGCCAGATCGTTAACCCAATGTGCAAGGCCAGGGATCAAACCTGTGTTCTCATGGATGCTAGTCAGATTTGTTTCTGTTGTGCCATGACGGGAAGGTCAAGTCTGAATGAAGCAAGGCTGATACCTGAACTCAGGTCTGTTACCAAACCTGGTGTTCTAAATTATACTCTTCCTGACAAAAGAGGAAGAGAGGAAATGGTAGGCAGCCTGTGAAAAGAGGACTTCTATTTCCTAGCACAGTAGCAGCCTGGGCAATGGTAGAGTCATCAGAGACCTGCAGACTTTCAGAGGGACTGTGGTGGGGAGATTTAGGAAGGTGGGGAGAAGTCTTACGGCTGAAGCACCCTCTCCTTCATGACATGATGAGTAAGAGTACACTGTGCTCAGCAATGCATTTACATATGACATTATATTTAATGATCACATCACACTAATTAGTAGTGGTAACATGCCACTTACAGACTCAGAAGTCTGACTTGCCCTCAGTCAAAGAGCAAGTAAGTGGCAGATCTGGGACAGAAAAGCAAATCTATATGCCTTTAAAAACTGTAGTTTTGGAATTCCATGGTGGTTCAGTGGGTTAAGGATCCAGCATTGTCACTGCTGTGGCTCAGGTACCACCCCTGGCTGGAGAACTTCTGCATACCACCAGTGTGGCCGACCCCCCCCCCCCAATATATCTGTAGTTCTTTCTACAATTCCAAACTACCTTCCACTGAATGAAATTAACACTTTTCCTCCTGGAGGAGAAGAGAAAGGCAAAGTGAGGTGGAAAAGGGTGGACATACCTTTTATGAACAAAAAAGATTATCTGGCTAGTCAGACCAGTCTTTAGCAATCCTCACTGCTAAGAAACCCAAAGAATCCCTGGACTGCCTTAAGTCCACTCTTATTTTTTTATTTTACTTTTTTTTGGTCTTTTTAGGGACGCACCCATGGCATGTGGAGGTTCCCAGGCTAGGGATCAAATTGGAGCTGTAGACTCTGGCCTTCGCCACAGCCACAGCAACAGGGCATCTGAGCCGTGTCTGTGACCTACATGACAGCTCATGGCAACGCTGGAATCTTAAGGCACTGAGTGAGGGCAAGGATTGAACCTGGGTCCTCATGGATGCTACTTAGATTCGATTCCGCTGAGCCATGATGGGAACTCCTTAGGTCCACTTTTAAATTCTTCCCTAGGCTAATCAGTAACCAATAGAGAAAAAGAAAGGGGAGGAGGAGGGAAAGGTGGTCAAAATGGAAGATCAGGGAAAAAAAACAAAACTGAAGTGCTCTTAGACCATGTCACTACACAGTCAGCACATGCAGAGTAACTAAGCCTCGCATGGTTAAGGTTTCTCTTGTGTTTCCAGTTTTCTTTCTTGTCTTTTTTTTTTTTTTTGGCTGCACTAGCAGCATGTGGAAATTCCTGGGCCAGGGATCTAACCTGCACCACAGCAGTGACCCAAGCCACTGCAGTGACAATGCTGGATCCTTAACCCACTGCACAGGAACTCCTGTGTTTCCAGTTTTCAAGACAATAAGGTAAAAAGAAAGGAACTGATTCTTAGGGGTGAGGAATTAATGATTAAACCAAGAATCAAGTTTTCAGAGTTCCTGTTGTGGCTCTGTGGGTTATGTACCCGACTAGTATCCATGAGGATATGGGTTCAATCCCTGGCCTTGCTCAGTGGGTTAAGGATCCAGCATTGCCATGAGCTATGGTGTAAGTCGCAGATGCGGCTTGGATCTGGTGTTGCTGTGGCTGTTGGTGTAGACCAGCAGCTGCAGCTCTGATTCAAAACCCTAGCCCCAGAACTTCCATATGGTACAGGTATGGCCCTAAAAAGCAAACAAGCAAACAAACAAACAAACAAACAAAAACCCAACAAGAATCAAGTTTTTTTTTTTTCTTTTCAGGACCACACCCAAGGCATATGGAAGTTCCCAGACCAGGGGTTGAATCAGAGCTACACACCAGCCACAACAAAGTGGGATTCGAGCAACACCTGCGACCTACATTGCAGCTCATGGCAACGGCAGATCCTTAATCCACTAAGTGGGGCCAGGGATCAAACCTGCGTCCTCATGGATAATATTCGGGTTTGTTACTGCTGAGCCACAGTGGGAATTCCAAGAAATCAAGTTTTTTAACTCCAGATTTACAACATGTCCTTTTAACCCGATTTCAATTCCTTCTGAGTAGGGATTGTGTCTCTAATTCTCTTTGGAATTTTTTTTTTTTTTTTTTTTTGCTTTTTAGGGCTGCACCTGCAACATATGGAAGTTCCCAAGCTAGGGGTGGAATCAAAACTACAGCTGCTGGCCTATGACACAGCCAAAGCAATGCCAGATCCAAGCCACATCTGCTTCCACCCCAGCTCACAGCAATTCCGGTTCCTTAACCTACTGAACGAGGCCAGGGATTAAACCCCCATCCTCATGGATACTAATTAGGTTCTTAATCTGCTGAGCCACAACGGGAACTCCCTCCAGTTCTCTTTGGAATCTCCCTTTCTCAACAACAGTACAATTAAAAAATATTCACATATATAGAGAATGGAAAAAAGTGGGGAGAGGAGATTATGGAAGTAGATTAAGGGACTCTGTGTAAATAACGAAGGAGATGTCTTTATAGCATAGGACAATGCATACAGGCAAAGCTCTATAGGACCTTCAGGCCGCAGAATGGACAGAAACTCACCATCTCTTGGAGTGCTGTGTGGGGACAGAAGACAGCCAACTGTCGCACTGGCTCATTGTGAGTGTTAAAAAAGATAGTCATGGCGACCAGGGCATCATAGCTGTGAGCCTGGCAGAAGGCATGGAGATCTGCAATGAGGCCAGACCTCTGAAGAAAGGCCTAAAAGAGAAGAAATGGACAGGGATGCGGGCTGAAGCTGGATGTTCCTTATCACTCTCAACAGAAGATGCTTACGATGGTTACTTTGCATGTTAACCTGGAGCTTGTACTCCATGAAAAAGGTATCTAGTTTCATTCTGTGCTATTATGTGCTGGAAAGCAGTATATACATAGAACGGGGAGGGGTTCCCGTTACAGCGCAGCAGAAACAAACCCGACTAGTATCCATGAGGATGAGGGTTTGATCCCTGGCTTTGCTCAGTGGGTCAAGGGTCTAGCGTTACCCCTCGAGCGTGTTGTAGGCTAGCAGCTGTAGCTCCAGCTCCAATTAGACCCCTAGCCTGGGAACTTCCCATGTACCATGGGTGCGGCACTAAAAAGCAAAAAAAAAAAAAAAAAAAGAATGGAGAGAATAATGTAGGCTTTGGATTCAAACAGAATTAGTTTGAAACTTAGCTCTATTACATATCAGCCTATTTGACATGGGATCCTTGGACTTAGGTTTCCTCATCTGTAAAATGAGTATAAAACATTTACTAAACACAACTGTTTTAAGAATTAAAAAATCATAACATACTTAACGTGCCTGGTATGTACAAGGTTCTCCTGCTCTTGTAATCAAACAAGCAGGGTCTTTGCCTTGTGGGTATTTTTATTCTAAAACAGAACAATGGTGCATATGAATAAGTACAGACACGTGAAAACTGCATCCTTGACTCTTCATTCTTTTTTTGATTGCATCCAGGGCATGAGGAAGTTCCCCAAGCCAGGGACTGAACCTGAGCCATAGCAGCAACCCAAGCTGCTGCAGTGACAGCACTGGATCTTTAACCCATTGCGCCACAAGAGAACTCTGGCTTGTCATTCTTTGTCTATCTACATTCTTCTCCAAAATCTCATGCAGCATTTCCTCCAGTGAATACCACCAGCTGCTTCAGATCAAGGTTTTTCTTTATCCTTGACATTTCTAATGAGTCAGTTTGTATTGTGATTATGGCACTTGGCAAGCTTTTCGTCTTCTTAATTTTGGTTCCCAAACTAGGTTATGAGTAGCAGGGAAGAAGCTATGCTGTTCTGTTTTATTTAATTATTTAGTATTTTTTACATGTTACTTAGTAGAAAACTAGGCAGTCTCTGAGAGTATGTGTTCAGATCAGGTTTTTGAGTGGTTTAAACGAATATGAAATGGAAACAGGTATTAATATACAACTGTTAGGAGTTCCCATTGTGGCTCAGTGGGTTAAGAATCCAACAAGTATCCATGAGGATGCAGGTTTGATCCCTGGCCTGGATCAGTGGGTTAAGCATCCAGTGTTGCCGTGAGCTGTGGTGTTGGTCAAAGATGTGGCTCGGACCCTGCATTGCCGTGGCTATGGTATAGGCTGGAAGCAGCAACTCCAATTCGACCCCTAGCCTGGGAACTTCCATATGTTGCAGGTTTGGCTATAAAGAAGGAAAAAAAAAACACTGTCAAAGTGATATGCATTCACCTACTGGACAAAATTTACCAAGCATCCACTATGTGCCAGTAAAGGTCCTGAAGATACAGCAGAAACAAAAGAAACAGGGTCCCTGCTCTAGTGAAGCTGATAAATTAGCAGCTATTAGGAATAGAGACAATAACCAAGCAAACCACAAAACATGATTATTCCAATGTGTTAAGTGCTTTGAATAGAACAAAATAAGGTAATTTTTAGAGATTTTTCTGCATACAGGACATTACTTTGGTTAGAGTGGTCAGGAAAAAATGCTTAAAAGAGGAGTCATCTGAGCTAAGTCCTGAATGAGAGGAGGGAGCCAGTTCTGAAAAGGGAAAAGCAAGTGCAAAGGCTCTGAGTTGGGAGTGAGCTTAATGGTTCTGAAGAACAGACAGCTGGGTGGCTGCAGTATTGTGCATGCAGGACTGGGGTTGGAACGAGATGAGGTGTCAGAGAGAAAGACAAAGGAAGGCACTGTAAACCACAGTAAGGCCTTTAGATTTTTATTAGAAGTGCAATGAAAATGTAGTAAAGGGAGGGGGCCAATATGATCACACTCATGTCTTAAGGAGATCACTCTGACTGCTTTGGGGAGAACCGTTTGTAAAGGTCGAGAGTGGAGGCAGAGAAACCAGTATAGGGGCCATTACAGTAGTGCAGTGAGAGAGGATGGACTGTGGGAGTTACAGCAGAGATGTAGAAAGCAGGCAGGTATGAGATAAAATCTTGTAGGTGAGCCTGGAGTGAGGGGCAAGGTTATGTACAAAAACAGTTTTCTCTCTCCACACACACCTACATCTTGCTCTTACCTCCAAATCCATATATATTGCACTAATAGCCACCTTGGTGCCTTGTCTGGAGATGGTCTTCTGGTCTTTTCTCAGCATCTGCTCTGTGGTCAGTCCTAGAAAGTGATGTGAGACTAGGGGTTAAACCAGAGAACACAGGGCTCTATGACCAGGAGGGTGAGGACACCAAGACAGGTCAAGGAAGAGGAAAAACACAGCCTCTCTTTGGGGCAATGAACAGGGCTGATAACTCAGGAATGTAATTATATAATAGAAATCTACTTTACAAAATTACTTTGAATTACCTGGTCACAATATTTACCTATAGAGCAAGGGACTTTGGGGGGAATGGTAAGTGGAAGAAGTGAGGTTTTCCTCCTGATTTTCCCCATTCTGTGTAGTTTTTACCTTTCTAAAGTATATGTGAGACTTTTCTTTCTTTCTTTTTTATGTCTACAGGTAGTAAGTAGCTGGTTAAAAAATTATGGGGAGCAGGAGTTCCCATTGTGGCTCAGTGGGAACAAATCCGACAAGGAACCATGAGGTTGCGGGTTCAATCCCTGGCCTTGCCTAGTGGGTTAAGGATCTGGCATTGCTGTGAGCTGTGGTATAGGTTGCAGATGCGGCTTGGATCCCACGTTGCTGTGGCTGTGGTGTAGACTGGCAGCTACAGCTCTGATTCGACCCCTAGCCTGGGAACCTCCATATGCCACAGATGTGGCCCTAAAATGACAAATGACAAAAGACAAAAAAAAAAAAAAAATTATTGGGAGGTCCCATTGTGGCTTAATGGTAACGAACTACTATCCTAAGACTAGTATCCAGAAGGATGTGCGTTCGATCCCTGGCCTCACTCACTCAGTGGGTTAAGGATCCAGCACTGCTGTGAACTCAAGTGTAGGTTGTAGACGAGGCTTGGATCTGGTGTTGCTGTAGCTGTGGTGTAGGCTTGCAGCTGCAGCTCCGATCCGACCCCTAGCCTAGGAACTTCCATATGCTACAGATGCAGCCCTAAAAAATAAATAAAAAAATAATAAATAAATAAAAATAAATAAAATCAATACTTTGTTGTCTGAAACATTGAAACCACATAGATGAAGCATAGGAAAAGGGTTGTTTCCTAGAGAAAAACTGAGATGAATTATCAGAAGAAAGGGAATGGATGCAGGCAACTAAAAAATTAAAAAAAATATACAGACCTTTTTTGTTCTCTTTCTTGTCCTTTGTATATTTACCCTAAGTGTTTCCCCTGCTTCCCTAACCAATTATCTAGACCACACTCTGAAAACATAGCATGGTTGGCCTGTAGTTGGATTTCACATCCGTGGATAAGGAGGAACAATTTCTTTCTGGTTTAAAGTTAAATCTTATGCATGTTCTGAACTTGTCCTAATGGTATTCAAGAATATAATGGACAAAGCTTTTATCCACCAGCTTAATACTTTGTACCTGATACATCAAACTTTGCCTTTTGCAGGAAATCAAAGATGTCATTTCTGTTAGGCAGATCTGGGAAGAGGGTTTCCAGTTTCTCCACATATTTGTTGTCTTTTGGGGTTGCCTTTCCAATTTTAAGGTCCATGTTGACACAGTCTAGGATGATTGTTCCTGAGGGGAAGGAGGATGGCAGAACTCAAATCCTGTGTCTCTCCATTCACAACCACTACAACAACATAACCCTCAAAGTGAATGGACACAATACAGAGAATACAACTCACTGAAAACAAAACAAGAAACTAGGACAATGTCTTGAGACATCCCAAATCCCAGCTAAAATGTAGGCAGGGACACAGTTCCCATTGTGGCTCAGCAGGTTAAGAATCTGACTAGTATCCATGAGGATGAAGGTTCGATCCCTGGCCTCGCTTAGTGGGTTAAAGGATCCGGCATTGCTGTGAGCTGTGGTACGTATACGTCACAGACTTGACTCGGATCCTGCATTGCTGTGGCTGTGGCTGCGGCCAGAAGCTGCAGCTCCAATTCAGCCCCTAGCCTGAGAACTTCCATATGCTGTGGGTACAGCCCTAAAAAGACAAATAAAAACAAAAAAAAACAAACAAACCAGAATTTCCGTCATGGCTCAACTGTTAATGAAACTGACTAGCATTCATGAGGATGCGGGTTCAATCCCTGGCCTTGTTCAGTGGGTTAAGGATCCTGCATTGCTGTGGCATAGGCCAGCAGCTCCAGCTCCGATTGGACCCCTAGCCTGGGAACCTCCATATGCCACAGGTGCAGGCCTGCAAAGACAAAAGACAAAAAAGGGAAAAAAAAAGGGTTAAGAGATTTGCTCAAGGTCACATAACCACTTCCTGGATAGACAAGGTAATAGAATTAATTTCCTGCCTCTTTAGCTAGCACTCTTTCCATTATCCAAGCCTGCTAACAGGCAGCTTCTATGTCTGTTGTTCTGCGCTTCCCTTCTGCCTTCTCCAACAAAATATTCTGTAAGCCTTTAAAAATAAAGTATCCCACAGCCTTTTAATGCCAAATTCCCCCAGAAAGAATCCTCTCCTTCAATACGGACTAAATGGCTTTGGGAGGGTGAGGTGAGCCTGGAAGAATCAAGACTTTTCAACTCTCCCCTGGTATGGGAACAGAGGAACTATTAAGGTCCCAACCCCAAGCCACCCTCACCGTGCAGAAGGGCTGCGGTTTGCAGGTCCAAGATCTCTGGTGCCCCCTGCAGGATTCTCTCTGTCACCAGGGTAGTGCAGGACCCCACCAGCTCAACTGAAACATGGCAAGGAGGGCAGTGTTTCTGATCGATGGGTCGATGGTCTAGCACCTCTGCTACTGCCTCCTCCAGAGCTGCATCAGTTCTGTGAGGGGAAAGGAGGGGTGTGGAGAGGGGAGAGAAAGAAAGATAGGCAGGGGCACTCCGGCTGCACCTTACTTATGAAGAAAACACAGACATCTTAGGCACACTTAGACCTTTGATCACATCTACCTCTGCCTCATTCCTCTCAATTCTTCTCTTAAATATTACAAGTGAAGTCATCTTTAAATACTGTATAAGTGAATTTGATGAAGTATCTACGACCAGTATCTCACGCACATATCTGATGTCCTTTAGGACTGCCTTTCCAGCTGACACTCTGGACACCCCATATCTAAGCCTCTCCTGTTCCCTTAATTCACTTAATATCCAAATTCCATACAGGTCACCAGATCCCATTGCTTCTGTCTCAATTCCCACCCACCCATTCCCTCCTTTCCATCCCTCTGCTACTGCTACTAGGCCCCCGCTCATCCTCAACCATTCTAATAGTTCCTTACCCAAACACCTGCTTCCAGGACTCTCCTAACCTGTCCTCCACAATTCTACCTGAATGAACATTTGAAAAATGCAAATTTGATTCTCTAGGACCTGGAATAAACAGAATTAGTAATAGTTCCTCACTGCCCTAAAATAAAATCTAATCTCCTTGGAAGGGCCTACAAGGTCTCCACAATCTGGCCCTACCTACCTCTGTCATCTTATCTTTTTTTCTTTTTCTTTTGGGCCACACCTGAGACATGTGGAAGTTCCTGGGCCAGGGATCGAATCTCTACCACAGCAGTGACCTAAGCCATAGCAGTGACAACACCAGATCCTTAACTAGCTGCTGTCACCAGGGAACTCCTTATCTCCCCCCCCGCCCCCACTTTTTAGGGCTGCACCCATGGCGTATGGAGGTTCCCAGGCTACGGGTCTAATCGGAGCTGTAGCTGCTGGCCTACACCACAGCCACAGCAATGTAGGATCCAAGCCACATCTGCAACCTACACCACAGCTTATGTCAATGCTGGATCCTTAACCCACAGAGCAAGGCCAGGGATCGAACCTTCATCCTCATGGATACTAGTCAGATTCGTTAACCACTGAGCCACGACGGGAACTCATCTTTGTTCTTTTCTTTTTATGGCTGCACCCTTGGCATACGGAGGTTCCCAGGCCTGGTACTAAATGTGAGCCACAACTGCAACCTGAGCTGCAGCTGCGGCAACGCTGGATCTCTTACCCCACTGCACTGGGTGGGGAATGAACCTGTACCTCCGAAGTGAACTGAGCTGCTGCAGTCAGATTTTTAACACACTGGGCCACAGCAGGAACTCCTTTATCTTTTATGTTCCCCTTCCCCCTTGTATTTTATGCTCCAGCCATAGCAACTCATCATGCTATTTCACACCTGCCTGCATTTGCTTATATTAATTACTCTGCCTGGATGCTTTTCCTAGTTACCTCACCTCCTCATATGTCAAACAAATACCTAGTCTCCTTTCAAGACTGAGATCAAAGAGCAACTCTGTAAGGAAACCTCTCCTGACCACCTGCTCCTCTCTGGTACATTAACCACGCTATCCTTCATGCATCTACTGTCCCTAGAGTGATGGTTATGACTCACTTCTAACACCTATGACAATGGCCTGTTTGCCTAGTTCCCTCCTCCTGACTGAAAGCTTCTTGAGAACAGAGACTCCATCCCCTCTTCATCCTCTAAACAGAAGTGTATTATTGAATGAGTGGATGGATGGATCAGAGCCCTTAGGCTGTCCTCCTGTCAATGTCCTGTTATAACCAGTGTGCTCAAGGAAAGAATACACGTATTAGTATTAGCGGAGCCAGACAAACTTGGGAAGGTCTTGTACTCAAGTTGCTTTGTTGGCAGTTTTTTTCCCAGCTCTAAACTAGGGATGAAATTATTATAGGTGTGCACGTTTGTTAAACAGGCACTAATGAGATATTACTTTATGTAGAAAATAATTTTGCTACCTTTTTAAAAGTTAAAAATACACTTGTAACCATTATTCAAAGGTTTCTATTACTATAAATCTGCCATGAAATCATAAAATGATACCAAAGGTAGATTTAAATTCTGAGTTATCCTTTAGTTTGAACTCTCCATGTCTCTACTTGTCTTTATTGCTTGTATAACTAGAGAGCCGACAAAATTTTTTATTGTCTTTCTGTATCTGATATCACCTATCAACTATGATTAATATGTGAGAGCTCTGAGAGCACACAATCTTTCTTCTTTAAAAATCTGACTCATCACAGCCTATGGCACATGATAACCATCGGTTTAGCTTCTTTCCACTTACTTGGGTAAGACATGATGGTCAACAAGGATGAGGGTGAGCTGGCCAGCCTCGTGCAATGCATGGAGGTCAATCTCATCCCGGAAAATCAAGAGGGACTCTGGAATGTGAATCTTCTGAAGGAAGAAGACATTGTCACCTCGTAGAGGTAGCTCAGAACGTTTTATATTTAAAACTGGAACAAAGACTTCCTCAGCCTCAGTTGTCTGGATAGGAAAGTGAACAGAAGGTATGGCTACATTATATAAAGGACAGGAAAAGTAACAAGACTATTGGGATCAAGGGAGACATGCTCTTGGGTGAGTCATTGCCTTTCTTAAAGCTGGAATCATCCAGACTTATCAAAAAAAATCACCCGACTCTTGCCCTCTCTCCTTCTTAGCAAAAACAGGAAGGCCAACAAGACAACTCATGGAAGAGACCTATTTCTAGATGCTGCAGGGAAGGGACAATCAGTTCTCCAGAGCTGACATGGGCATAAGGAATACACACAGACCACTGACACCATAAGGAACTCAATAATTAACTGTTTCAATACTGTTTTATGGTTTCCAAATTCTTCAAAATATATTTGCTCATTTGATCCTCACAGCAACACTGCAAAATATTATCATTTCCGATTTTATAGATGGTGACATGAGACTCAGAAAAGTCGAGGGATCTGACGTACCCAGGGATACGTGCTGCTAAGTAGCAGAAATGGGTCTTGAATCCAAATCTTTTCGTTCTGTTCCTAGGTACTTACCTTTGCCAGGTAAAAAGCCAGGGCGAGAGCTGATACCATGGAGTCCAAGTCACAGGCTTCATTTCCCAGCACAACATGTAAGGGTCGAGACTCCTAGAGAGGAAGGACAATAGGAAATGAACAGAAGCTTTCTCTCCATGTCTGTTTACCTTATAGTCACCTGCACACACATCCTATCACTGATCTTCCTAGAGGAAGTAGGTCAGATACTCTTATAGATCCACATTTCATGAAAAAGAATATTAGCAAAGAGAGCATATGTGTTTCAGCTAAGCTTTAACTATTCCACATATATCTAGTTAGTGGAAAAGTGCTCCTTCCTCTCTGCTATACTGTTTCCTTGAATGTTAACTTTCAGAAGTACAAGAGTAAATAATTCTCTGGTTCTTATGCTTCTTTGGGCACTTGAGAAAGTAGAGTATTTAGGGTAGCTGATGTACTCGAACCATATCAACTCTGGTTTGTGTTTTTTCCCTGTCTTCAAAATAGAGAAAAGAATTCTTACACTTCTAAATCATAATAGGTGAACACACTTTGAAGGTAAAGGAGTTCCTGTTGTGGCGCAGCAGTAACAAACTTGACTAACATCCATGAGGACACAGGTTCAATCCCTGACCTTGCTCAGTGGGTTATGAATCCGGTGCTGCCGTGAGTTGTAGTGTACGCTGCAGATGCGGCTCAGGTCCAACATTGCTGTGGTTGTGGCGTAGGCCAGCAGCTTCAGCTCCAGTTCAACCCCTAGCCAGGGAACTTCCATATGCTGTGGGTTCGGCCCTAAAAAGACAGACAGAAAAGAAAAGAAAGGAAAAGAAAAGAAAAGAAAAAAGAGAGAAAGAAAGAAAAGTTAACATAGTATGTCACTGCTGTGGCAAGGGTTTGATCTCTGGCCCAGGGACTTCCACATGCCATGGGCATGGCTGAAAGAAAAAAGAAGACCTAGTCCAGTATCCAGATATACAGTCCATGAAAATGCCTCCTTACCGTGAGGGGCTTCAGTGATAACCAGAAAAAATCAACATTCTCACAAGCCAAGAAACAGACACTTTCCCTAGTAGGTTCAGATTAAAGTAAGAACAGTTGCTACTGCTGCTGCTGTTGCTAGAACTTTATTTTTAAAGCCTTGAGAAGTTCCCGTCGTGGCTCAGTGGTTCATGAATCTGACTAGAAACTATGAGGTTGCGGGTTCAATCCCTGGCCTTGCTTAGCGGGTTAAGGATCCGGCGTTGCCGTGAGCTGTGGTGTAGGTTGCAGAAGCGGCTCGGATCCCGCATTGCTGCTGCTATGGCTGTGGCGAAGGCTGGCAGCTACAGCTCCTGTTAGACCCCTAGCCTGGGAACCTTCATATGCTGCGGGTGCAGCCCTAGATAAGGCAAAAAGACAAAAAGAAAAGCCTTGAAAAGTCCAGCAGCTGATAAGAACTCTAAGGAGGGAGGCACATTTGTTGTTATGATTAACCTTGTTACCTTGCATCTCCTTATCAGAATTTTAAATACATGAAAACCTACAGGTGCCCATAATAGCAAAGACAGAGGTTTTATTTTGAAATATTTATCAATCATGCCATGTACTGTTCTAATATTTTAATGTGCATTAGCTCATCATTTAACCCTTAAGACAACTGAAGGAGGAAGCACTATAAAAATTATTATTTAATTCCAAGTATAAGTATTTGGTCAGGTAAAATGAGACCACAGAGTCCATTGTTCAGCTTAGGGTACAAGAATTCTCTCTGCCAGTTCACTTTTGAGTTTCTGTCTCAGCCTGCTTCTGAGAGGAAGGGGAAAGAGACAAATGAGACACACTAGTTTCTTAATCTCAGCTACTGGCATTTTGGACTGGATGATTCTTGGTTCTGGGGGATGCCTAAGCATTGTAGGATGTTGGGCAGCACCCCCAGACTCTGCCCACTAGACGCTTGTAGCACCCTCAGCCATGACAATCAAAAATGTCTCCAGACTTGCCAAGTATTCCCAGGGAGGCGGGGAGGGGAGGGCAAAATCAACCCCTGTGGAGAACTACTGGGTTACAGAGAAGTGAAAACCCACTCTGGTTTTTTCAGTCAGGGAAGATTTGCTAGATGTTAAGAGTTTAGAAAAGTGGGAAAGGTGTTCAGAGGAGCAAAACATAACAAGGAGCAGTTTATCAAGGAATGGAACTTTAGGAAAAAAGAGAATTTAGGGGGACTTAGAATCATTTTCCCTGTGTTGGCAGTTACCCACTACCCTCACTCTCCCAGAAAACCACAGCCAGAAAGGGACAATTTTATTTTATTTTGTCTGTTTGTCTCTTTAGGGCCACACTCACGGCATATGGAGATTCCCAGGCTGGGGTCTAACTGAAGCTGTAGCCGCCAGCCTACACCACAGCCACAGCAACTTGGGATCCCAGCCGCGTCTGTGACCTACACCACAGCTCACTGCAACACCGGATTTTTAACCCACTGAGCAAGGCCAGGGATTGAACCTGCATCCTCATGGATACTAGTTGGGTTCTTAACCTCCTGAGCCACAATAGGAACTCCGGGATTTTGTTTTTAATCCACCCTCTTCCCCATCTCCCACTCCCACTCCTGGAGAGAAGGACAAAAGGCAGAGGTTGTCTGTCAAGGTCTTGGGCAAAGGGCCTCTGGGGAAAGTCTGCTCTTAGATTCTCCCCTGTGTCCATTTCTCTAAGCCTGTTTCAAGAGAATGGCAGCCAAAACCCATTCCTACTGAACAGCACGTGAGGGGGAAGATTCTTGTCAATAGTAAACTCTTTGCCAACACCATATGAGAATTTTGTACCCAAGCCCAGGGGCTTATAGTAACTCCTCTGAGTTGCAATTCCTCCTCCTGATACCAGAGACAGCCCCTCTGTTTCCTGGATACCAAGAACTGCCCAGATGGCTGTGGACCAAACTGACAACAAAGCACTTGAGATAAGTGGCTGCAGAGATAACTTGCTCACTAAAGCAGTAAAGGAAGGCACTATGTCCTCTAGAGAGGGAACTACATAAACAGGAGAGGCCATATGGCCCTGACTCTGGAGAATAAAGGTAAGAACTGAGAAAAGGTAGAGCAATGGCTAAAGGCCTATTTATTGCTGGGCACCATGGGGCCTTCGGAGAACCTTTCTAAAACTCACACATTCATGCTGCTTCTTTCCAAGTGGCAGCCAAGTCAGAATGAATCAGATCCTGAGCACTAAGAGAAGGCTAAACAGAAAAGGAGAAAGTAGGGACCAAATACAACCTCATGGCTCTAAGCGGAGGAGAAATGTTCCTCAGAGGAAGGTAAATAACACCCTGTGCTCAGCAGAGCTCAGCTGGAACCTAAAGGAACTAATACAAAGGGAATACTCTGGGGCTTTCAGTAAATCTTGGAACAGGAGCAGCCAAGGGAGGTGGTGGCATTCCTTTCGCCTGTCAGCACCCACCATCACCCCAGCCTGACCGCTCCATTCACCACTCCTAAAACATGTGCACATTCCCAGCTCTGTCCTTTGCACTATTTGTTCTGCTCTGTCTGAAAGCAGCAGAGCTGCCACTTGAAAAGACCACAGACTGGGCTTGAATCCCAGCTCTGCTGGTAACTTGGGACTTTGGTCTCTCCATGCCTCACTTTCCTCATATAAAAATGAGGATACTACTGTAACCAATTTCATGAAGTTGTTACGAGGATTAAATGAGATGGAACATAAGAGCATACTCTGTAGTAGTAAGGACGAGCTCCCTCCCATCTTCTCCTTTCTCTAGCTTTCCCTGTCCAGACAAGCCCTACCTAAAGCCTCCCTTCCTGTGAAGCCCTCCCTCACCACCCAGGCCAGAGCAATCTCTTTCTCTGCACTTCCAGCATCTTGCATTCTCACAAACTTAACTGCTACCTTAAGGACCTCGCTATCTTCGTGGCCACGTATCACAAATCCTTTACAAGTTAGGTGACTATATACTTTGTTCAAACCAGTACACTTTTTTTTTTTTTTTTTTTGCTTTTTAGGGCTGCACTTGTGGCATATGGAGGTTCCTGGGCTAGCGGTTGAATTGGAGCCGCTGGCCTATACCACACAGCCACAGCAATGTCAGATTCGAGCCTTGTCTGTGACCTACACCACAGCTCACGGTAAATCCTTAACCCACTGAGCAGGGCCAGGGACCAAATCTGCGTCCTCATGGATGCTAGTCAGATTCGTTTCTGCTGAGCCACGGTGGGAACTTCTCAAACCAATACAGTTTTGAGAATGAAAAGGTGTGAAATTAATGATTATGCCCCACTAAACTCAGACTGTCCTTGGCAAGTGCATGTATGGATGCCTAACGTACACAGAACCATTCTCCTCCTCATTTAGGAAAAACATGTTTAGTTTTTTTTTTTTGCTTTTTAGGGCCGCACTCATGGCAACGCCAGATCCTTAACCCACTGAGCAAGGCCAGAGATCAAACCTGCATCCTCATGGACACTAGTTGGATTTGTTAGCACTGAGCCACAATGGAAACTCCAAACATGTTTAACTCTTTTTTTTTTTTTGTCTTTTTGCCTTATCTGGGGTTGCACCCGCGGCATACGGAGGTTCCCAGGCTAGGGGTCTAACAGGAGCTGTAGCTGCCGGCCTTCGCCACAGCCACAACAACGCGGGATCTGAGCCGCGTCTGCAACCTACACCACAGCTCACGGCAACGCCGGATCCTTAACCCACTGAGCGAGGCCGGGGATCGAACCCGCAACCTCACGGTTCTTAGTCGGATTCGTTAACCACTGAGCCACAAAGGGAACTCCCAAACATGTTTAACTCTTAATCCTGCCCCGTCCCCCACCAGTTGAAAGCACAAGCTAAACAGCCTCAGTTTTCTGACCACCAGAGAAGAGTTCAACCTGAGCTGCCAATGGAAGAAAGCCAACCTGAGAGCCACAAGTAGATATAAACTTTTTTTTTTCTTTAAAAAAACCCACTAGTTGTGGGAGTTCCCGATGTGTCTCAGTGGTTAATGAATCCGACTAGAAACCATGAGGTTGCGGGTTCGATCCCTGGCCTTGCTCAGTGGGTTAAGGATCTGGCGTTGCCGTGAGCTGTGGTGTAGGTTGCACACGCGGCTCGGATCCCGCACTGCTGTGGCTGTGGCAAAGGCGGGCAGCTACAGCTCCTGTTAGACCTCTAGCCTGGGAACCTCCATATGCCACGGTGCGGACCTAGATAAGGCAAAAAGACAAAAAAAAAACCCTAGTTGAAATGACTGTATCCTGATGTTCTTTGTGGCCTTAATGGCAGGAGAGGCGATGGGTTTTAGGGCTGGCAAAGTCAACCACTTCCCTTCTGAGACAGAATATGGTCTGATGCCTACTCTACAAAATAGTTAAGAGGGAGGAAGAAAAAAAAAAAAAAAGACAAGGAGCCAGAGATAGAGAAGCCTTCCCAGCAGGGAAAAATGGGACTGACTGATACTGTGGCCAGGACTGCAAATTTCTATGGAGAGCCAGCCACTCCTGACTCCTGCTTCAAGCCTGAGAAGTGCAGACAACACAGATTATCCAAAAGCTTTTGGATGAACACCTAAACTTGAATGCAGCCCCACCCTAAAGCAAAGATTTTTTTTTTCCCCACTAAAAGTGAAAGATGACTCACCATGACTAGGACATTTAGTTAAACAGGACTTCTTTTAAATGGAACAACCTATCATTGTGGCAGAGGCTGCAGAAAATTTCTCTGGTATCAAATGCTGAAAATATGGTATTAACAGGAGAGTTGGCTGTGTTATCAGCTCTTTCTATCTTGTATAAAAGTCAAACATTCACAATTTCCTAAAATTGTAAAAATACTGCAGTTTAATAGAAACACTCAAACTTAATAGTGTCTCTGTCTAAATCATGTCTTTCTTTTCACAAGAAACAATAGTGTGGCCTCTCAAGAACTGGATATGGAAAAGGAAAAGGATCTTTTTCTAAATTCATATCCTTTCTGTATTAAAACTCTTTCACTGTGTACATTTACTACTTCTATAATTAAAAGCAACCTGAATTGTTGTATCTACCTGTATGTCCTGCCACCAACTCCTCTAATAACATTCTAAGAGCCTAATTTTCTCATTTCTGGTGGTCCTGGCTAGGTTGCTAAGATATGACCTCACCTTGACAAGTTCACAGGTTTGGAAAAAGGACGATCTAGGTCTTGCTCCTTGGAGGATAATGCATGCAGAGTAAGGTCAAGATATCAGTAATACTGAAAAAATCCAGTATTTTTCAGCTTCATACTCTCAAGGGAGATATACTCTTAACTTGGGGCACTTCTGGAGGGTAGATGCCGCAGAATGGAGGCATGCAAAGAAATGCTATTTGGTGAGGTTTCAGGTTCAAGAACTCTCTACCAAATAGTAGAAAAGAGGCTGCTTATCTGGGTTGCGGGGGGGGGCGGGGGGAGGCAGAAATCCAACTGCTTGGCCCTCACAGTGGTGCCAAAAGATTCTATATTAGTCCTCCAATGAATTCTGTGATAGAAATGAGGTAATCAAAATGAATTGGTCCTGAATTGCATTATGCATTAAAACAACTTTCCCCAAATTTGTATTTCATAAGAAAAAATTTGGTGTAATTGCTGGGGGTTTTTTGGTTTGTTTTTTGCTTTATAGGGCCATACTCTCGGCATATGGAGGTTCCCAGGCTAGGGGGTCAAAACAGAGCTACAGGACAGCCATAGCAACGCAGGATCCGAGCCGCATCTGCGACCTACACCACAGTTAAGGCAACGCCAGATCCTTAACCCAGTGAGTAATGCCAGGGATGGAACCCATGGATGCTAGTTGGGTTTGTTAACTGATGAGCCACAGTGGGAACTCCCTGTAATTGGTGTTAAAATTGAACTTATATCCCCATTCTTCAGGTGAGGACACATATATGACAGCAGCTGAGTTGGCAGGAGGAATTAGGTGACATTTAGGATTTGTTTAAAACCAGCATCTTATCGCCCAGAGGAATTTGTAGAGTCTAAGATATTTAAAAAGGAAGTATTGTCAACCACCTGCCTAGGTTTCTCCAGGGGCAGTGTAACTTGAAGTAGGGGGACCAGGTGACCTCCTGGAGCTTTTTCCTGCTAACTGGGGATAGAAGCCTAATGCAACAGGACCAGTCACCAAGGCTGGGAGATTCCAACTGGCTCAGAGAGTACCAAAAATAAGCCACAAAGCATTCAGGAGTCATGTTTACAGTTTCTATTCCAAACCCACTTTGTGCTTATCCCGTCCCGGCTAAGGAAGAAAACTGGAGGCAAAGGAATGCAGGTTGTGGGTCAACAGACATGCCTGATGTATTGTGTGTGTTTATCCTAAAAACAGATTTAAAATAAAACACCATGACCACCTTTAATTTAATTTAGAATGACTTAGGCCCACCAGACAAAAACCGCCGTTCAGAGGCGACTAAGCCGTGGTCACAGGTTCCCTCGTACCCCGGGAGGTCACCTGGAGGCCAGTGGGCCAAGGAGGGCTCCTAAGCGGAAAACTGAAAGAGGGGCGGGGTGAAAGGAACAAATACATTTCGCGGCGGGCGCAGCCCTGGTCCTTTTCCCGGACCTGATCGAGCGACAGTGAGTAGCGGCTCAGAGGCAGGACCCAGACCTACGCTTCCGCCTCCCCGCTCTCCGGAAGACCTCAAAGGCAGGAGTCCTCAAAAGGAGGTGACCAAGCAGCAATACCACTCTCAAGGGGTAGGTTCTCATCCTTCACTCCTCAGGCCTCAAGCCTTATCAGGTCCCAAACCCCCACCACACAATTCCGCGTTCTCTCCACACAAACCCTCGAGACTCCCCAGATCCTACATCTTCGTCCTTCCTGGACCCCGGGCTCCATTCCTTACAATCACAGACAGGTCCGTTACCTGCAGAGCGGCTCGACAACCCTGCAGGTAGTCCTCCATGGTGAAGCCCACGGTGTGCCGCCGCACCTCACCGCGGAGAGGTTAACCGGTAAATGCGCCCCGCCCCGGACTCAGGGGCTTGAGGCGAGAGTCAGGAGGCGGGACTCGAACCCGCCATAAGGCCATTCGGCCCGGACCCCGGGAGGAAGTGCGTAAGCTGGCGCCCACGGAGTCCGACGTCGCCCCGCCTCCAGATGTGCAGGCTGAGTTCTGCGCCCAGAGACTCACGGGAGGCTCGAGGTGGAGGGGGTGGGTGGTGGTGGTGGTGGTGGTGGTGCAAGGCGTCCTGGGAAATGTAGTCCCGACGCTCCGAAATGGCCCCAAGAATTGAGGGAGGGAGAATTTTCTGAGATCACTTATTTGACACACAAATGTATACGTGTCACATAACCATTGTGGCATCAGAACTTTCCTTCTTGAGTCAGACTCAGTATAGCATCTTTCTATATATTTCACCCACCACCTGGTTGACATTTTAAATAACACTGGGCAAAAAACATCTTTTCAACTTTCTCGAATTCTCTGCTTTATCAAATGGGCCCATTGCAACCACAATTTTGTGATTATCCATGTTAAAAAACATTGAATAATCTTTGACCTCTCTACTTAATTCCTACAGCCTCTTGCCAACTCCTGTTGCTGCTATTACAACTCTATAGCCTATTTTTTTCTATAGTGTCAGCAAATGTCTCATTTTTTTTCTGGGCTGTTGTAACCTGGGTTTTTGTTCTCCTCCTCCCTAATTGTTCCAGTTGCCCTTTCAGCCTTCAGAGTTGCTTGAAGTTTCATCCTGGAGCAGCTGTAAGTAGAGCTTGGGGGACCCTTCAGAATGTAGAGTTGGTTTCCAACCTCATTTAACATTTATTTGCAGTATTCTGCACTATCCTGGGGTTGGAAGGGGGCAGTTAAATGAGGAATTCATTAATTCACTATCCTGGGGTTGGAAAGGGGCAGTTAAATAAAGGAATTCATTAATAAATGAGGGAACATTTGATGATGAGAGTCATCATCGAATGTTCCCTCATTTATTAATGAATTCCTTTATTTCCTACCACCAACCTCACACCAGTTTTTCCGGCTCCCCAGGCTAGGAATTGAGAGGAGGTGATAGAGGAGAAGCTGAGACCTGTGGTGGAAACAAGGACCGGAGCAGAGCGGTATTGAATCTCCTGCTTGCTCAGTTAGTTTTCTCTCTGCTTCCCTCTTCCCAGAGCCTGAGGCTTCTTCCACACCCTCTTCTGCACTACCAGGGGCATAGCCCAACCGGTTTCTAGACTAAAAAAGTGATATAGTAAGGACTTCGAAAGGATCAGGATTTTTTCACTTTAAATGAGTAAATATGCTAATATCACCTTCTCTGGCCTTGCGTCTGTGGATCCAGAGCAAAGGACTGTTGTATGTAGGGAGAAAGCCCAGATCCAACAAGGTGCTGCTGTCCAGACTTGCTCCTCCTCCCCACTCAGCAAGGGCCCTTGCTCTTCCCTCTTCTCACCAGAGAGGCACAAGCGCTCCGTCCCTTCCAGCGGCAGGCGGAGGGAAGAGAAAGGGTCTGTTGTTTTTCTCTCCTGTTTCTCTCTCTCACTGCTGATCACCAAGCTGCTGACCAGGTCAGAAAGCCCTAATGGAAATCCTCCAGTGCTCAGCAGGCTCCTCCTCCTCCCGGGAGCTTGTCCTTGACTGATTTTTCTTTGTCCGACCAGGAAAAGAGAGAGAGAGAAAGAAGGAAAAAGAAAAACCACAAACTTCCTTCGAAAACCAGCTTGTAGACAGGGCCTGGAGCGCACGCCCTAGACTCGGCGACTCAGATCCTGAAGACGCTCTGAGCGACCTAGGAGCACCTGGGCTGCACCCCTGCCTGTCTCCACCCTCCCAGCGCCCCCGGCCAGCAGTGCCGTGGGCGTGAGTCCGGAAGTGGCCACCATCCGGCCAGGACTGCTGTGCACAAACCCGTGTAAACCTGTATAAGCTCTGGCGTTGACAGCTGGAAGGCAGCTGGGAGTGCGGTGGTGCCCCTCACTGCACCCACCTGCCCCAACGTATTGCCAGAGTTGAACCCTCCTTCTGTGTCCTGGAACAGCACCACGTCTTTAAGGTAAAAACTTTTAACCATTTCCTTCACCTCTTCTCCTAATCCCCAGTCCTCTTTGTCCTCTTTAGCCCTGGGGAGGTGACGCTGACTGTCCTTCCACCTTGAATCTCTACAAGTTTAGATTGTGAGGGAAGTGCAGGCAGAAGGAATATGTAAAAGATGCTGCTTGGTCCCTGCATTTCTTCCTTTTAATGACACCTCCCCCCTCTCCCTTGCTAGCAAGGGACAAGGCACTGTGGCTGACTTATTCTGAGAACTTCTAAACCATTAGTTCTGTGGAGATTTGCGTCAGAGTGAGAAAGAGATGAGAGGGGGACAGTAAGACACTTGAGGGGAGAGTAAAGTTCCTAGGGAGTGGAGGTTGGGGCTGTCTTGTGGAGGCTGGGTGCCAGTTATATATGCTTCTTCCAACTTTTGGCTACTTTCTGCCACTGGCTAGGGATGGGTATGGGTTGTTTTAACTCTCACCCCACCAGAAGATAATTCCGGCAGGAGAAAAAGTGTTGGATTTAAGAGGGAAAAGAATGAAATCCTGATTTATTTGAGTGCCTGTGCTCCCTCATGTTCTTCTGCTCTGAAGTACTCCACGCCTGCCCCACCAGGCGGGCACCTTGAAGAGTAGAAATTCTCCACCACACTTCCTGCCTCTATTCTGAAGACTTAGCCCACCTAACTTTGCCTAGTTTCTCTGAGACCCAGCTCCCTCTGGTGTCCAGCTCCTGGGTTCTTTTGGCTTACCTGTCTGGCCAGCTGGCTGCCCAACCCCCACTTAACTATTGATCTTTCTTCCTTATTTTTCTCTAAGCTTTAAAAAAAGTGTTCCCAGGCTCTCATTTCTGCTTCCGAGGCTCATCCTAAGTGTCATTTGGGAAAGGAGGAAAAAGGAGAGAGAGAGAGAGAGAGAGAGAGGGAGAGGGAAAGGCCTGCAGGCAATTTTTTGCTGTATTCTGATTCTTCTAAATTAACAACATGGAAATGAGATGCAGCTAGCAAAATTATATTTGAATCAGGAGGATGATCAATATGGGTGACTAGGCTTATTTTGGTGACTTTTATGTTCTTCAGCTTCACCTCCCAGGCTTTACCCTAGCCCTAAATTCCTGCCAGATTGCAAGGGATTGCAAGAGGAAGCATAGTCTCAAGTTAGGAGGCAGCAAGAAAAAAGATTTCTAGCAAATTTTCTCACCCTGATCAAGGGGGAGAGGGGAGGAAGGAAGTTGTGGGGACGTATTTCCCAGGGGGTAAAGCTTTGTGGCCTTTTATCATTGACTATCCATTGTGTTAATGAAATGTCTATGCTTAGTGCTGGTAGAGAGCAGGTTAAACAGGTCCAAGGGTTGACTTTAAAATGACCTAGATGATGGCGTTTCCGTTGTGGCGCAGTGGAAACAATCCGACTAGGAACCGTGAAGTTGCAGGTTCGATCCCTGGCCTCGCTTAGTGGGTTAAGGATCTGGCGTTGCTGTGGATGTGGTATAGGCCAGCAGCTGTAGCTCCAATTCAACCTCTAGCCCGGGAACCTCCATATGCCATAAAAAAAAAAAAAAAAATTAATCGTAGATGGTAATAGAAAGAACATACACACAGGCAGATGAGTGTGTTTGTGTGTGTATATATATGTTTTTTTTTTTAACCTAAATCAATAATCAGCATTTTCATATTCTGAGTATCTCTGAGTTTGAGCAGTTTTGAGGGCAAACAGAAGTTGTTGCCCCAACTCTGGCTGTCAAGAGAAGCCTACTGAAAGAATTATGGGAGTGAGGGCGTTTTTTGTGTCTCTAATCTGAAGTTACTTGAATTCAAGTCCTCTTGACCTATACTTCCCCTCTCCAGCCTACAGGAAGCCCCTCCCAGGAATTTTTTTGTTGTGGCTTGAGATTGTGTAAACTTCAGTGGAGGTCCTTTGAGGAGAGAAACTTCTTCTTCCTTTTTGTCTTTTTGCCTTATCTAGGGCTGCAACCCGTGGCATATGGAGGTTCCCAGGCTAGAGGTCTAACAGGAGCTGTAGCCACCGGCCTTCGCCACAGCCACAGCAACGCGGGATCCGAGCCACGTCTGCAACCTACACCACAGCTTACGGCAACGCCGGATCCTTAACCCACTGAGCGAGGCCAGGGATCGAACCCGCAACCTCATGATTCCTAGTCAGATTCGTTAACCACAGAGCCACGATGGGAACTCCGAGGAGAGAAACTTCTATCTCACCAGTGTTTCTCCTTTAGGGGCATGATACTAACTCTTCATTCTTCACCCCAAACACTGTATGACTGTTTATCTTTTTGCCTTTGGGATGAGGCAGAGAGAATGTAGTCCTAAAGATACGAGCCTTGGGTACTCAGGTTGTTCCCTGAACAGCCAAGGGATGGCATTTAGGGAGGGCCGGAGGAATTACTCTTGTTCTGGCTGTGGTGGGAGTTACTGACATGATGCTGTTACCCAGAACTGAATTTGCCTGTAGGTGGGTGTGGAACCAATAGACACAACCAAGCCAAAGATCTGGAGAAGGAAGGATTTATTACTTGCAGGCAGTAAGGAGAACACTGGAAAATCCTCCCCCGAAATTGGGGAGGTTTTAAGCTAAGGGTACATGCATATTTATGCGGGGCTGGACAGAGGAGAATTCTTCCATATGTCATGGGTGTGGACATTAAAAAAAAAGAAAAAGGTCTACAGAATCTAACCTTTAGTTGATTGAAGTCTGGAGGGTCAGCATTGTCATTCCATCCTCCACTTGGGTGGGGCCTTAGTTCCTGTAGAACTCAACAGTATATTATTATGTATATTCCCTGAGGAACTAGGATCCTGCCCGAAGCTGCACTAGTGTTTTTGTTGTTGTTGTTTGTTTGTTTGGGCCACGCTAGAGGCTTGCGGAAATTTCTGGGCCAGGGACTGAACCTGTGCCACAGTAGCGACCCCATCCACTGCTGTGATGACACAGATCCTTAACCCTCTCTACCACAAGAGAACTCCTAAGGCTGTACTGTTCGTTTCCTTTTTTTTCTTCTTCTTCTTTTTAGCTATACCTAAGGCATGCAGAAGTTCCTGGGTCAGGCATCGAACCTGTTCCACAGCTGCAACCCAAGCCACAGCAGTGACAATGCTAAGCCTTAAACCACTGAGCCACTAGGGAATTCCTGCACTATTCTTTCTTTTCTGTTTGTTTGTTCAGTCTTTTTAGGGCCATATCCATGGCACATGGAAATTCCCAGGCTAGGGGTCTAATTGGAGCTACAACCGCCAGCCTATGCCCAGTCATTGCAACTCGAGATCCAAGCCACATCTGCAGCCTACACCATAGCTCATGGCAATGCTGGATCCTTAACCCACTGAGCAAGGCCAAGGATGGAACCTGAATCCTCCTGGATACTAGTCAGATTCGTTTCTGCTGAGCCACAACAGGAACTCCTGTGCTATTGTTTCTTGACCACACCTCCTTAGATTCTGCATTCTCTCCCTTAAGATCATTAATTACGGAGACCTGTTCAAGAGCCAGCTTAGATCACAAAATGGCTTATGTCAAGAAAGCCATTCCTCGGCACAGCGTGGCACAGCGGAAACGAATCTGACTAGGAACCATGAGGTTGCAGGTTCGATCCCTGGCCTTGCTCAGTGGGTTAAGGATCCGGCATTGCCGTGAGCCGTGGTGTAGGTTGCAGACGCACCTCGGATCCCGCGTGGCTGTGGCGTAGGCCACCAGCTCCGATTAGACCCCTAGCCTGGGAACCTCCACGTGCCGCGGGTGTGGCCCTAAAGTGACAAAAAAAATAAAAAGAAAGCCATTCCTAGAGTTCCTGGGGTGGCTTAGTGGTAATGAAAGTGACTAGCATTCATGAGGACTAGGGTTTGATCCCTGGCCTCACTCAGTGGGTTAAGGATCCAGCGTTGCCGTGAGCTGTGGTGTAGGTCACAGGCTCAGCTCAGATCCCTGGTTGCTGTGGCTGTGGTGTTAGGCCGGCAGCTACAGCTCTGATTCAGGCCTTAGCCTGGAAACTTCCATATGCTGCGGGTACGGCCCTAAAAAGAAAAAAAAAGGAAAGAAAGCCATTCTGGTTACTTTCTCCAGGGACCCCCTAACCTATTTGCTTATAATGCCTGTTATAGGGGATTAATAACCATCAGTATAGTTTAGGGGTTTTTTTGGCCACGCTTCTGACATGTGAATTTCTGGGGCAGGGATCAAACCCATGCCACAGTAGTGACCAGCCACTGCACTGACAACATTGGATCCTTAACCCACTGAGCCACCAGGGAACTCTCCCCATTAGTATAGTTTTAACATTTCTTTCTCTTTTTGGTCTCTTTCTGTCTTTTCACCGTTCCTTGTCCTTACCATTTCAGGGAAACTGACTCTACCCAGTGTCTTCAACCCTTCTGGAATCATCCCTCCTGAGTCTGAAAGCCCTGTAGCCTCGTTGGTCCTATCTGGTCACAGCAAGTTAGAAGTGAAAGAGCTCAGCCTGGGGCCCTTCTATTTACCCCAAAGCGGTCCTACCCGTGCCAGGAGTGACTGAACAGGCACTAACTAAACCTTCCACGCTGAGTTCCTTTTCCAAGACTTTTCTGCCTCTTTTTGCTTCCCAGCCCAATGATTTCCTCCTTATCGGATCGTTCTCTCTTTTGCATATCAAGCCTAGATTAGGCCGTCCCCAAGGACGGTAAAGTTCTCTGTTGCCCCTCAGCTAACCTCTCCTGACCATGGAACATCATCAGCCTGAGCATCCGGCCTCTGGTAAGGCTGGGATTGCAGAAGACATCAGCCCTGAAAACCATGAGGTCCTGTCAGAACCAGATGAGCACCCTCAGGACAAGGGTGCCGGAGAGGCCCATGGGGCGGCTGGAGAACAGGAGCCAGAAGACCAAGCTTCAGTGCCAGCCCAGGGCCATGATAATCTCCAGTCCCCTCCGCCTGATGCTAGCTCATGCCAACTGGGGCCAGCCCAGGGGACACAGCCTGAGGTAGAGACAGTGGGGGCCTGCTCCAGGCCCCAGGAGCTTCCCCAGTGCCCTAGGGCCCGACAGCCTGAGCTAGACTTCTACTGTGTGAAGTGGATCCCCTGGAAGGGAGAACGAACACCCGTCATCACCCAGAGCACTAACGGCCCTTGCCCTCTCCTTGCCATCATGAACATCCTCTTTCTTCAGTGGAAGGTAAGAGCGTTGGATGGGGGCTCAGAAAATATTGATCATTCTGATTTGCTCAAACCAGTCAAAACTTTATAGATTATTCTTCCTATTTCTCCACCTTGAACAAATGAGATACGATAAAAACAAAACAAAACAATTATCTGTCCTAACCCAACTCTCTAGCTAATGGGAATGCCTTGCGGTTTTTCACCATCATTCCTTTGCTCCAGTTGCAAGCCTTTCTTCCCACCACACCTGACTGCTGGATAACCCCTGCCCTCCCCCCTCTTTCTGTGGATTCCTCCTTTAGGGCTCCCCGAAGGAAAGCACACATGGCTAACTCTTTGATCATTCCTTGCCTCCAGGTGAAGCTGCCACCGCAGAAGGAAGTGATCACATCAGATGAACTCATGGCCCATCTTGGTGAGTGACTGGACCTTGAATAAGAATTACTGGAAGGTTCCAGTGCTATCCACTCAGGCAAAAATCCAGAGTATAAGAATTCAGGGCCCTGAAAAGACCAAAAAAAAAAAAGTTTTTCTTGTGGCTCAGTGGGTTAAGAACCCAGCTAGTGGAGTTCCTGTTATGGTGCAGTGGAAACAAATCAGACTAGGAACCATGAAGTTGCGGGTTCAATCCCTGGCCTCGCTCAGTGGGTTAAAGATTTGGCATTGCCGTGAGCTGTGGTGTAGGTTGCAGACATGGCTCAGATCTGATGTTGCTATGACTGTGGTATAGGCCAGCAGCTGCAGCTTCAATTCAGTCCCTATCCCGGGAACTTCCATATGCCGAAGGTTCAACCCTAAAAAGAGGGAGTTCCCTTTGTGGCTTAGTGGAAACAAATGACTAGGATCCATGAGGATGCAGGTTTGATCCCTCGCCTCAATCAGTGGGTTAAGGATCTGGCATTTCTGTGGCTGTGGCGTAGGCCAGTGGCTTCAGCTCTGATTGGACTCCTAGCCTGGGAACCTCCATATACCTTGGGTTTGGCCCTGAAAGTACAAAAAAATAAAAAAAACCCAAAAGGCTGAGAGTTCTCTGTGGCACAGTGGGTTAAGGCTCAGCGTTGTCACTGCAGTGGCTTGGATCGCTGCTGTGGTAGGAACTTCGACAGGCCGCAGGAATGGCCAAAAACAAACAAACTCCCTGAAGACCCAAAGAGTTCAGGGTTCTTACGTGGCAGGGAGAGTAAAGATCTCTTGGGCTTCTCTACTAGGCTGGGGAACGAAAAGCCAAAGTCAAGATGTCAGGAGTCCTGGGTCGTTGCCTCAAATCTTCCCTTAGCTTTCACCTGTGACCTTGGGTGGACTCTTTCCCTTTGTGGGCCCATTGCTTCCTTTGAGAGACTAAGGCACTTCGCAACCCTGAAAATCTGTGGTTCTGTGATATTACCTCCTGGAGAAGAGGAGCAGTTTTTTAGACAGTTGGTGGGGTAAGCTGATAAGGAATTCTGTCTTTTAGGAGATTGCCTTCTGTCCATCAAGCCCCAGGAGAAATCAGAGGGACTTCAGCTTAATTTTCAGCAGGTGAGGCGAAATGTCTCTGGCCATGGGAGTTGGCAGGTGTATAAGGGGAGGCTATTGAGAAGTCTTTCTGACCTTCTCCAGAGGGTTCCTTGAACCGTAATCTCCTTCAGGGCAGGAGGGAGAGGGTGTATCTCTGTCCTAGAAAATATGTCCACATGCATAAGATAAGGGAGGGTTGAGACAAGGGAAGGGTGGCGTGGCTTATAAGAGAACCAAGGAAGAGAAGCGACGAGATGAAAATTTTTTCTAGAGGTGGAAGTGGAGTGGGAGGAGGGGAGGCTGGAATAGCCATCGTTTTCTTTTTTCCCGGCTTTATTGAGATTTAATTGATATTTAACACTGTGTGAGGGTTTTTTTTTTTGAGAATTTTTTTAATTGAAGTATAATTAATTTACTATACTTAATTATACTTAATACTGTGTTAGCTTCAGGTGTACAGCATAGTGATTCAGAATTTTTGCAGGTTATATTCCATAATAGACTAATACGTATAATTCTGTGTGCTATACAGTATGTGTACACGTACTGTGGAAGTTTGAGATGTATAGTGTGTTGATTTGATCTATCCATCTTTTTCTCTTCTATGCCCAGAATGTGGAGGATGCAATGACAGTGCTGCCTAAACTGGCCACAGGTCTGGATGTCAACGTGCGATTCACAGGTGTCTCTGATTTCGAGTACACACCTGAGTGCAGTATCTTTGACCTGCTAGGCATACCTCTGTACCATGGCTGGCTCGTGGATCCACAGGTGAGGTGGGAGGGCCCAGATGAGACTCAGCCAGCTCACACTGAGAGAGAAGCAAAACTTTCTGTGGTGGGGCTTGAGGACAGTAGGGAGGAGATTGGCTTGGGAAGGGATTAGGGTTTAGAGGCTGGATCCAGTGCAAGAATTCCTTTAATTTCTGTTACCTTTTGGGGGGTAACATTGAAATACAAGCAAACCAGATGGAAATAGATCAGCTCTTTAGACATCAAA
>PVHT020000034.1:2843829-2905502 GCA_004024745.2 Catagonus wagneri
CAGTAGAATATCAGCTCCGTGTGACAGAGTTTGAAAGACTGGCTATTTAGTTCACTGATAGATCCCCCAGTACCCAGCACAGTGCCTGCCACAGAGCAGCTGCTCAATTAGTATCTGTTGAATGAATGAATACAGCCAGGCTTCAAGGAAGGGATTTCACGAGGTGAGATTGAGCCCTAGGGCTTTGACAGGGAGTCTCTGGATGATCCTACGATGGACGTGGATTGAAGTCACCCCGCCACCCCCTTTCTGTGCCCTGCCACCAGGCCTGATCGCCGAGCAGTTCCTGGAGACCACCGCCGCACAGCTGACCTACCACGGTCTGTGTGAGCTAACGGCAGCTGCCAAGGAGGACGAACTTAGCGTCTTTTTCCGAAACAACCACTTTAGCACCATGATTAAGCACAAGGTGATGAGGGTTGGGAGCTGGGGGGTTGGAGTGCTGTCGTGCCCTCATGCCTTTTTCCTCTGGGTCAGTGTTTCAGTCAGGACAGGTCGGATTAAGCTTGGGTAACAAACGGCCCCTAAAATCCCTGTGGTTTACCACAGAGAGCGTTTATTTCTCACTCACATTGCATGTCCATTGTGGACTGGCTACAGTCCTGTCCTCTTCACTCTGGGACCCAGGCTGACAGAACAGCCTTTATCTGGAACATAGAGGGGAAAAGAGCGAGAGGGACACCACGTACTTGCTTCCAGAGCTTCTGCCTGCAGACGATACGTGTTAGTTCTGGTAGCATCTCACTCCACAGGGAGTAAACCTGCCATCCGTGGTTCAGGGAAGTGTAAAACCTCTCCCAGGAAGGGCCAGTACAATTTTTGAACAATGCTATAGTCTTCCAAAGCTAGAAATTGTCTAAGTGCTTCAACTTTTTTTTTTTTAACGGCTGCACCCGAAGCATATGGAAGTTCCTGGCTCAGAGGTCGAATCGGAGCTGCAGCTGCTGTTCTACACCACAGCCACAGCAACGCCATATCCAAGCTGTATCTGTGTACACTGCAGTCAGGACAATGCCAGATCCTTACTCCACTGAGCGGGGCCAGGGATTGAACCACCATCCTCATGGATACTAGTCGGGTTTGTTACCAGCAAGCCACAACGGGAACTCCTCTAAGTGCTTTAGGGATTGAGTAGAAGAGGGAAGGATCTTTGGTTCTCAAAGGATTTATTCTCATAACTATCAGAGGAGCCCAAAGAACCATGGGAAGTAGGGTAGAAAGCAGGGTCTTGTGTGGGACTCCAGCCCTGAGGACGCCATACTTGACCGCAGTGACTGCCACACCCACGCCAGCTGACCACGCACTCAGACAGCCCTTCCTTCTCCCCACACGCACACATATTTAATAAAAGATCCACATGTGGAGTTTCCCTGTGGCGCAGCAGGTTAAGAATCTGGCATTGTAACTGCAGCAGCTCCAGTTGCTGCCATGGCACAGGTTCAGTCCCTGGCCTGGGAACTTCCACGTGCTGTGGGCATGGCCAAGAGGAAAAAAAAGGATCCACATGCTGGCACTGCCATGTTCCAGCTAACAGACCAGTTGAGTCAAATGATCTCTGTGCATCTCTGATGAATTCTGGCCATAAGCTCTCTCTGTCACTTGTCCTACCAAGGAACTTTGTCCTCTTCTTTGCAGAGTCACTTGTACCTACTAGTCACTGACCAGGGCTTTCTACAGGAAGAGCAAGTGGTGTGGGAGAGCCTGCACAACGTGGACGGAGACAGCTGCTTTTGTGACTCTGACTTTCACCTAAGTCATTCCCTGGGCAAGGGGCTGGGAGCAGAAGGTGGGAGCGGCTCCCCAGAAAATCAGCGGCAGGTGGACCAGGTATGGGGGGCACCTCTGGGAAGGGTGCAGAGAGCCTTTGCCATAGGTGAGCTGCCTGCCCCTCATCATCTAGAGACTGGAACGTGTGACTCCCATGGCCCTCTTCTCTCTTATCCGCAGACCCTCTTTATGCTTGGCCGTGTGTTTTGCTACGGAGAAGGAGCTGGGGTATTGGAAGGATGAGGAAAGGCTGGTGTGGAAGCCTAAACCCCCACCCCAGCCTCCCTCACAACTCTTGTTCTGTCCCTTCTCTCTAGGACTACCTGATCGCCTTGTCCCTGCAGCAGCAGCAGCCACCACCTCAAGGCACATCGGGTCTCAGCGACCTGGAGCTGGCCCAGCAACTTCAGCAAGAGGAGTACCAACAGCACCATGCAGCCCAGCCCGTTCCAGCACTGGCCCCGCCGCTGCAGGTGGGCCAGCTGTGCCCTGCGCTTGGCGCTGCCCCTCTAGTGTTCCCACATCCCCAGTGCGCCACCCCTGCTCCCGCTGGTCCAGACACTTGGTCTTTCTGCTATCATCTCTTCACGGTTTCCCTCCAGGCCCTTTTCCTCTCTGTCCCTCTCCCCTGGGTCCCTTCCTGTCTTTCTCTCCCCACCGCGCCTCCCCATCCTGACCCTACTTCCGTCTAGAATCTTTGTTTGTGCTTTTCCACGGTTGCTGGATGACCGATTGTTAAATCTGATACAGGGAAGAGGAGCCACATCTGGACGCCCAGCTGCCGAGCGTCGGCAAAGGCTGAAGCAAGAGTCTGATTGTGTCCTCCTGTAGCCCCACTCAGTGCCAGGCTGCCTTGTCTCCGTGTTCAAGGACTGGGGCTATTTTGCTTGCTCCCTTAGCTCAACTTGAGATATGCAGGGTAACTTATTTATGGAATGTTGGGGATCAGAGGAGGCAGTAAATGCCAAGGTCAGACTTGGTGACATCCTTGTCTTCATGTGCTGACTCCTCTTCTCCCAACCACCCGGGGCCACACTGGGGTTGGTGGGGTAAGGATTTCTGATTCCCAGCTCCCTTTCCCTAACACAGTCACGTGAATATACAGATTCAGGCTCCAGGGTGAAGTCTCTGTCTAGACACATCTCCCTACTTCCAACCCCTGACTGGCTGGGTCATCCTGGCTCTCCTGCAGGCCCATCTGTATCTGTTTCAGGGTTTGACTTCGGTTTCTATCTGCATTATTTGTAATGCCTTCTTAGGAGTTTGGAAATAAAACTTCTTTCCTGAGGACTGTTGTTTGCCTTACCCCACAGCTATGGGGTTAGGTATTTGACCCAATTGAGGAATGCCGGGGGTTGGGGTGGGCCGGAGGGTGGCCTGTCATTGCTAGTAGAGCCAGCAGAGGGAACCAAAGCCTGCTTTTTCTGTTTTTTTGTTTTTTTGTCTTTTCTAGGGAGGTTCCCAGGCTAGGGGTTGAATCGGAGCTGTAGCCACCGGCCTACACCACAGCCACAGCAATGCCGGTTCCTTAACCCACTGAGCGAGGCCAGGGATCAAACCCACAACCTCATGGTTCCTAGTCAGATTTGTTAACCACTGTGCCACAATGGGAACTCCTCCTTTTTTCTGCTTTTTGTTTGTTTGTTTCTCTTTTTTCTTTCTTTTTTTCTTTTTAGGTCCACACCTGCGGCACATTGAAGTTCCCAGGCCAAGCGTTGAATTGGAGCTGCAGCCACCGGCCTACACCACAGCAATGCCAGATCCGAGCCACGTCTGTGACCTACACTGCAGCTTTACAGCAATGCCAGATCCTTAACCCACTGAGCGAGGCCAGGGATCGAACCCACATCCTCGTAGACACTAGTCGGGCTCTTAACCCATTGAGCCATGGTGGGAACTCCTTGTTTCTCTATTTTTGCTAAGTCTTCTTTTGGAAATAGTACTATAATTGGGGAGGTGGGTTTCCAAGTCCCTGTTTCGGACAGATGTATTTGGGGATTGTGCACCCTGCTAACCCAAATCTTCCCAGGCAGGGGAAGGACGGCTTGCTTCTCTGCTTGCTTCTCAGGTCATACAGATGGTCTTTTGCTACCTCTAGCCATTTCTGACCTCGTTGTTGTTCCTGGTTCTCTGTTATTTTGCCTGAAATTTCCTGGGAAAGAGAAAATAATGGAGGTGAGAAGAGACACTGAAGGGAAGGTGGTTGTTGATAACTCCAGTCTAGAGCCTCAAACAGGATTCCTGTTGAATATCCAAGAGCGCGTCAAAGGCACCTCCAACTTC
This sequence comes from Catagonus wagneri, assembly GCA_004024745.2. Lineage (NCBI taxonomy): Eukaryota > Metazoa > Chordata > Mammalia > Artiodactyla > Tayassuidae > Catagonus > Catagonus wagneri. The sequence continues at coordinate 2,847,880 of PVHT020000034.1, forward strand.
AAGGCCTTCTCCCAGCCCATGTCCTGCTCCACCCAAACTTCAGTCAGGGAACACAAATGACAGTGAAGTTTGCCAAAAGAATTCAAGTATCAGTGAGATGTTCTAACCAGGATAAAGAAGGATGAGTAGGTCAGAAACGGTCAAAGAGATCCCATTATCCCACACCCAAGACAGAACTACACGGCCCACGTGCACACATCACTTTGAGATGAGGGGAACTAAGATTTAAAAGAAACTACGAGTTCCAGCCTCTGTAAGAAGCTGGAACATGGGGTGCTCAGTGAAGGGTTGTCTTATTTAGAGGTCCAGCTGGTCTCCTGCAGCCTCAGCCAAACTTGGGAATTTCAGATCCTTGAATGTCAGGTGCAGATGGGGCACAGACGTCTCAAAGGTCTTCCGCCCTGCACAGGGCTAGGAGGGCTGACCGGCAGTCGCCTTTCACTGCGTCCTGCAGACCAGAAAGTAAAGTGTTAGAAAGACCCACTACCACATGGCTCAGGTCCTGCGTCCTCGCCCTTGTACTGGCCCAGAGCTTGTTTGGTGCCTGGCGTCTTGCACTACATTAACCAAAGATCCATGAGTTCTCCAGGGCATGAATATGCTCAGCTGTGTGTAGGGTGGAGGTAAGGGGTGAAGCTCTGGGGATCCAGGTTAAGAACGAGGCAAGTCTCACCTGGAGGGAAGAGTAGAGGGACTTGCCAAACTTCTTTTTGAACTCGGCTCGGATACTCAGAAGATCAGTCTCACTTCGAGAAATGAGGATGCGCATCAGGACTTGGTAATTGGGCTCAGTTTCCTGGTGGACGAAAGAAACAGAATGGGGAGGTGGTGGCAGTGCAAGTCAAGAGTAGGGACTGGGCTGCACGGTGAATTATTCTAGGGAGCGGTGATGAGGAGAGAGTCAAGGAAAAAGAGAGTATACATTTTCTAGGGGCCAGAGTTATCTTTGTCCATCCTCATGGAAGATGATGAGACAGGAAAGATCAGTTGCTGTGGGGACAGCTGGAATACTACTCATTCCCTCCAGGTATTTCCTGGCCCTGACCCTGGCTTAGAGCCTCGCTTCAAAGGCAGGTACTCAAAAAAGGTTAGAGGAAACTTGCTACCTATGAAGACTCACAGCATGAAATCCAAGAAAACTTCTTAACTTCCAAGTTAGTAAAGGACCAAGGAGGACCCACTCTGCCCCCAAACTGAGTTGATGGGGAGCAGGGTCTGTGACTTCCTATTCTGATCCTGACTCACCAGGGCCACACTGGAGCCTCATCTTTTTTTTTTTTTTTTTTTTTGGTCGTGCCCATGGTGTGCAGTTCTCCAGCCAGGGATTGAACCTTTATCACAGCAGTGACAATGCCGGATTCCTAACCCACTGCACCACCAGAGAACTCCTATATCCCCATCTTTACACATTGGTTTCTCCTGGTTGGACCCCTGGGGTTCAGCATCACTGTCTTTCTCTTGAACCTGCACCAGGCCTTCTGCCTTTTGGTTAAAGATGGTAACGGAGGATTCAGTTTAGAAATAATGGAGGTAGAGGAGTTCCCACTGTGTCTCAGTGGAAACGAATCTGACTAGCATACATGAAGGATGCAGGTTCAATCCCCGGCCTCACTCAGTGGGTTAAGGATCCGGCGTTGCCATGAGCTGTGGTGTAGGTTGCAGATGCGGCTCAGATCCCGCATTGCTGTGGCTGTGGTGTAGGCTGGTGGCTATAGCTCCGATTGGACCCCTAGCCTGGGAACCTCCATATGCCTCGGGGGCAGCCCTAAAAAGACAAAAAAAGAAAGGAAGAAAGAAAAAAAGAAATAATGGAGGTAGGAAGTTTCACGTATGGTGCAGGGGGTTAAGAATCTGGCATTGCTGCAGCTGTGGCACAGGTTTGATCCCTGGGTAGGGAGCTTCCACATACTGCAAGCGTGGCCATAAAGAAAAAAAAAATAGAAAAAGAAATGATAGCGGTATAGTACATCATCAAGTTATGAGCTATAATTGATTATAATAAATAATGTTATCATGAGAGATTTCTAAATAAAATATTTTGGTTTAGAGTTCCCTCATGGTGCATTGGGCTAACAATCTGGTGTTGTCCCTGCTGTGGTTCTCATTGCTGCTGTGGCATGGGTTTGATCCCTGGCCTGGGAACTTCCACATGCTGAGGGTGCAGCCAAAAATGAAAAAATAAATAAAATTTTAAAAATAAAATATTTTGGTTGCAATAATCCTATCTGTGTCATGAGCTGTGCACTGGTGCTGTCAAGATTTCCTAATATCCTCTTTTTTTAGAGTTTCCTCAGTCACTTGACTCATGAGTCCTTTCCCAGCACTGACTGAAACTCACACTTATGGATCCCCCACAGAGCACAGACTCCCATGAAGGGACAAGAGAAAATGATGAAGTGAAAACAGGATGATATATATATATATATACACACACACATATATATATTTATATAACAAATATATTTATATATTTATAATATATAAGTATATATTAATGTATTATAAATATATTTGTTATATAATTACTTACATATTATATAATATATATTTCTACATATAAATATATATTATATATATACATATTTTATGTTTTTAGGACCGCACCTGTGGCATATAGATGTTCCCAGGCTAGGGGTCAAATCAGAGCTTCAGCTGCCAGCGTACACTACAGCCACAGCAATTTGGGATTCAAGTCGTGTCTGTGACCTACACCACAGCTCATGGCAACACCAAATCCTTTACCCACTGATCAAGGCCAGGGATTGAACCTGTGTCTTCATGGATACTAGTGAAGTTCGTAACTCACTGAGCCACAATGGACTTTCCCATAGTGTATTTTAAATCGCATATATCATTGGTTTTGTATCTTAATCTGACTAGCATCCATGAGGACACAGGTATCGAACCCTCAGCCTCATGGATACTGGTTCGATCCCTCAGTGGGTCAGTGATCTGGAGTTGCTGTGAACTGTGGTGTAGGTCACAGATGTGGCCTGGATCCCACATTGCTGTGGCTGTGGTGTAGGGCCTCAGCTGTAGCTCGGATTCAACCCATAGGCTGGGAGCTTCCATATGCCGCAGGTGCGGCCCTAAAAAGAAAAAAAAAGCAAATATATTACAGTCATTTACTGCTGGGATATAAGTTTGTTTTTGAGAGGAATTTAAATAAACACAGCTCTTCAAATGAATCTTAGTGTTCACTCTTTATAATAGTAGAGGCTTTATTGGATAAATACAAAAGTCTACTGTCAAAATAGAAGTCTCTGGATGAGAAAATAAGTGCTTCTATGTACTATCTTGAATAGCTGTCAACGGGCATGATGGTTTCTCAACCAGTATACAAAAAGCTATTCCATCTGTCAAAATAACTACTTTTATCTTCTTCAAATTTTTGATGAGTTTTTTTTTTTTAAGCTTTTTAGGGCCACACTTGTGGCATATGGAAGTTCCCAGGCTAGGGGTCGAATCAGAACTACAGCTGCCGGCCTACACAGCAGTTCGGGAACCGAGCCACAGCAATGCGGGAACTGAGCTGAGTCTGGGACCTACACCACAGCCTGAGGCAATGCCAGACCCTTAACCCTCTGAGCCCTCGAGGCTAGGGATCAAACCTGCATCCTCGTGGATACGTTGGGTTCATTAGCGTTGAGCCACAAAGGGAACTCCTTGGTGAACTTTTCATAGGGTTTGTTGAACAGTTTTTCTGGAAGATATGGCTCAGCGAGCAGAATGACAAGATTCTGTTTATGAAATTACTCAGACTGGAGTTCCCGTCGTGACTCAGTGGTTCACGAATCCGACTAGGAACCATGAGGTTGTGGGTTCGATCCCTGGCCTTGCTCAGTGGGTTAAGGATCCGGCGTTGCCATGAGCTGTGGTGAAGGTTGCAGATGCGGCTCGGATCCTGTGTTGCTGTGGCTGTGGCGAAGGCCAGCGGCTACAGCTCCTGTTAGACCCCTAGCCTGGGAACCTCCATATGCCGAGGGTGCAGCCCTGGAAAAGACCAAAAAAAAAAAAAAAAAGAAGAAATTACTCAAACCAAGATCACCAATTTAAGTTTGGATAACATGAAATAAAGTCTGACTATTGTGGAGAAAGGTGATCTTGGGTGCCAAGAGTGCAGTATAGCTTATAGTCTAGATCAACACTTATGGTATAGACCATGAATTGACATATGGCAGTTAAATGTCCTATAGAACCATTGTGTGTACACATAGGGAGACTATATGACTTAATAGCTATGTGACCTTGGGAAAGGTACTTAACCTCTCTGGACTGTAACCTCTTTTTTCATCCATGAAACAAGGATGGAGTGTGGATATGAGAATTCATTGAAATGTGTAATGTGTCCAGCAGAGCCCCTGGCACACAATGAGCCCCTCAGAAGTGGTGGCTCTTTCACTCTTCTTTCTAGTATTATCACCGTCATTGTTCTGCAACAACTGAAACCAGACACGGCACTGTCTTCCAGAGAAAATTCATATCTTTGGACACCTAAACATTAATTGGGTCAAAGTATTAGCTTCAATGCCCTGGGGTTAGAGTCCTGTTAGCTCTAACCACAGCTCAGTCTTCTTTCTGCTCTTGACAAGACAGCTTGTAAACCTAGGAAAAGACAGCTGCCTTGTGTTTACAAAGTAACAGGAGATTGATGCGTCAGCAGCAGTGTGACACTTCCTCGCTGGAGCCCGAAGAGGTGATTGCTCCCAGTTTTTTTCCCAGAGGGAGGGGCAGGGAGTGTTGCTCTCACCTGGAGCGCTCGATGAAGCTTATCAGCAAAGTACAGCGGTGTGTTCCGGATCACCAAGGCTGGAAGCAGAGACGGAGAGAGGTAACTCCCTTTCCATAGGAGCCCCCTGCCCCACAGGTCCTGAGCAGACCCCTACCTAGGCTGAGCAGAGCCACCTGGGCAGCTCCGTGGAAACGGTCCCGGATGGTCTTCTCCGGCTTGTGCCCCGTGCACCACTGGTACTGGTCCAGCACTGGTGTACACGGCAGGAGGCAGAAAAGTAGGCAGGGGAGGGACTGATTATCACCGAGAAGGATGAGCCGTCCCCACCTTCCTCAGCCAAAACTCATCCTTAGAGCAAGCTGGGGAGACAAGGAGGCGCGTGTGTACCTCGGACCAGATGTTCAGGATTTCGGTGGGTGAGGATAAAGACCCACGTCCCCTCTGCGCTGGGTCCTTCGGTCTGCCTTAATGCCTGGGAGGAAGGAGTGAGTCAGGATTACTGGTTGGGGGTTGGGGAGCTATTGGTGGTCCCAGAATCCATCAATGTGGAAAAGATTATTTTAACCTGTAGATTATTTCCTTTTATATTTATGTTGTTTTCTTTAAAGGCACAGGGGACAGAGGGTTCTGCCTTCATGGCCTGATTCTTCAGTCTGGGAAAATCCTGGCACTCAAGGAATTAAATAATCCCCAAGGGAGGGGCCACCCAAATGCTCATGAGAGAAGAATCTCTGTGTTCAAGAGTCAGAGGCTAGGAGTTCCTGTTGTGGCTCAGCGGTAATGAACCGGACTAATATCCATGAGGATGCAGGTTCAATCCCTGGCCTCCCTCAGTGGGTTAAGGATCTGGTGTTGCTGTGAGCTGTGGTGTAGGTCACAGGTGCAGCTCGGATCTGGCATTGCTGTGGCTGTGGTGTAGGCCAGCAGCAACAGCTCCGATTTGACCCCTAGCCTGGGAACTTCAATATGCTACAGGTTTGGCCCTAAAAAGAAAAAAAAAAAGTCAGAGGCTAGATGAGTGAAAAAGGCTTCATGCTGACACCCCTGACACCCCATGCCTCCTCACATCATCGGGGACTCCTCCGAGGCAAGAACGGTTTTTCAGAACAAGTGGGTGTACAGGTCACTGGCTGTGCAAACACCTCAGGTCCCTGCTCACCTGGACATCCTGTTGTGCTAGATTATAGTCAATGATTCCAGCGTAGCTCTCCCGGCCCCCCTAGGAGGAGAAACACTCTCAGGAGCACTCTTTGAGGGGTAGCTTTTTAATCTCTCGGCCAACACCAAAACCCTGGTCACAACCAAAGCCAGGAGCTATGTTCCCAGGCTATGTTCCCAGGCGGGGTGACTCCCATCCCCAACAGACCAGTCCCCTCACCTTGGCCAGGGCCAGAAGCAGGTCCCGCAAGATGCCCTTGGTTGCGCATTTGATGTCCTCTTCAGCCTCCACCTTGAAATCTGGGGTGGGGTTGGGAGCCCTCTGAATCCTCCTGATTTTTTCCCAATGAGGATACCTCTACAACCTGTCAAATGCCTGGCCCGCTGTGGTCTGTCATTCACCGTCCCCTGCTTGATGGCCGCTGGTTCCCAGGATGTAAGGCAGAGGCGCCACTGTGGCCATCCTAAAAACATCCCTAAGCTGCAAGTAACGCATGCACTGTGGACTCTTGCACTATGGGGTGGCCTCATCTCCAGGTGCCAAGGGGCATCTGTGATTTGAGTGGTGGCCAGACAGTGAAGACAGGATAGGGACATCCAGGAGCGAGGCAAGATGGCTGGGGCCTGGCCCCCTACTTGGAGGTGAGGATAAGTGATGTGAGAGGTAGAATGTAAAGACGGGAAAGAGGAGGAAAGAGAAGAGAAGGGAAAAGAGAAAAACAAACAAGAAGGGAGAGAGGGGAGTTCCTGTTGTGGCGCAGTGGTTAACGAATCCGACTAGGAACCATGAGGTTGTGGGTTCGATCCTTGGCCTTTCTCAGTGGGTTAAGGATCCGGCGTTGCCGTGAGCTGTGGTGTAGGCTGCAGATGTGGCTCGGATCCTGCATTGCTGTGGCTGTGGCGAAGGCTGGCGGCTACAGCTCCTGTTAGACCCCTAGCCTGGGAACCTCCATATGCCGCAGGTGTGGCCCTAAAAAGCAAAATTAAAAAAAATTAAAAAAAAAAAAAAGAAGGGAGAGAGGTAGGAGATGGGCTAAGGAGTTCCCTGGTGGCCTAGTGGCTAAGGATCCGGCATTGTCACTGCTGTGGCACAAGTTCGATTTCTGGCTCCAGAACATCTGCATGCCATGAGTATAGCCTCCCAAAAAAGATGGGGGGGAAGACAGGCCAAGACTGGACATCAAAGGAAAACTGGGGAAGAAGAAGAGAAAAAGACGGGGTATGTTAAGATAAGGATGAGAAAAAGCTAGATATCTATTAGTGGCTGAGGCAGGTAGCAGTCAAACAGGGTCAGAAGCCAGGGGCCTGAGAATTGACACTTATGACTTAGAGAGCAGGTCCCCACCTTTCCCCATGGCTGCATTCAGCCTGGGAAGTGGTGAGATGGTAGAATCAGCAAGGGGCCGGGAAGCTGACATGGGTGCCCTTGGAATTGTCACAGAGCTCAACGTTGTCATTACCTTGGAAGCCACCCTGGAGCCCCAGGTTAAGATGGTTAATCATTGCTTCTCTTCCTTTAATGATGACATCTGGCTCCCTCCCTGGGGAGACTGAGCCCTGGCAGAGGGGTGTGTGGAAAAGAGACCCCAAAGGAACAGAACCAGACAGACTCCCGGAAGGCTGCCGGCAGGGGAGGAGACGACTGTCCTGCGGATTCCCTCTCCAGCTCTTGGAAGGCCCTCCCTCCACTCTCTCACCGTGTCTGTAGACTGCCAGGCACTCCTGCAGCTGCGATGGGGTTCGGGTGGCAAGGATTTCCACGGCCACATCTTCAACGGAACCTGAGTCCTACAAGAAATTGGGAGGCCACTCTGAGACTGGGCCGTGTCATTAGGATGGTGGAGAGCGGACACTGACCACTTGTCCTTCCAAAGGTTAATATGGACTTTTTTTTAAAATTTTTTTGTCTTTTTCGGGCCGCATCCTTGGCTTGTGGGAGTTCCCATGTTAAGGGGCGAGAGAATTGGAGCTGCAGCCACCAGCCTACCCCACAGCCACAGCAATGCCAGATCCGAGCCGCATTTGAGAACTATGCCGCAGCTCACGGCAATGCCAGATCCTTAACCCACTGAGTGAGGCCAAGGATCGAACCCTCAACCTCATGGATGCTAGTAGGGTTCTTAACTTATTGAGCACAACAGGAACTCCAACATGGACTATTTAAAGGGGGCTTCTGCCAGGTCCGCTCCTCTGGAGCAAGCAAAGGGAAGGCAGTCAACCCACTCTATCCCTCAGTAGTGTCCCCACTCCCAGGCATCCTGGCAAACCTCCTCTCCTGGTACCTTCAAGGCTGTCCTCAATTCCCGGGCATCGAGATGGGCTGCTGGCTGCAGCAGAGCCACCACAATCCTCTCGAGGTTGCCAGAGAGCGCCGCCTGCAGGGACTTCAGCAGGTCCTACAAAAATGTTCCCCCCAGCAGAGGAACCAGCGTGAGGGGGAGGGTCTCAGGTGTGTGAGCAGGTTTGGGAATATTTGGCTGGTTCTCCTCTCAGACCTGAGCACTAGGCTTCTCTCCCTCGCACATGCTGGGTTTAGCCAGGGGACACGGGCTGGCCTCAGCTGCTACTGCTGTACCCAAGCCTTCCAGGGGGCTTCTCACCCTCGCCCACCGCTCCTGGGAAGTCAGAGCGGGCTCACCTGCTGGGTGCGCTCCCGGAAGGCTCGAGAGATGAGCTGCCTTTGCTCCCTGCTCCGATTGGTCAGCACGTCCACAATGGCATCGCGGTCCACACCTGAACCAAGACGAGGACTGGGCTGTAAGCTGGGTAAAGGCCAAGCAGGGCGTTTACAGGGTGCGGATGCCCTTATTCCTCAGACTAGAAGCCTCCAGAGGAGGAGATGACAAGGCTAATCACCCCCACTTCCACTGGATCTCAAAGAAGATGACAAAATGGCATGCAAATCTGACCCAATCAGGCAAAGGTATTGAGGGGGAAAGTGGCCTTTGGGGATCGGGGATCGCAGACTTGGATTAGAATCCCAGCTCTGCCATTATGAGCTGTGTGACCTCGGGCAGGTTCTTTACCTCCCTGAGCCATTTTACAGTGTCCTCATCTGTGAAATGGGAAGAGTAAGACTTGCTTCACAGGGCTGTTGTGAGAATGGGGCTGATATCCCTCCCGAGGTACTTGATATACAGGAATGAAGGCATTCCACAAACGTCTATAGACTACCGTCAGTTCCTTCTTCCTAGATCCTTCTTGGTCTCCTGACTGGTTTCTTTTTCTTTTTTTTTTTTCTTTTGGTCTTTTTTAGGGCTGCATCCAAGGGGTCAAACTGGAGCTGTAGCCGCTGGATCCTTAACCCACTGAGCGAGGCCAGGGATCGAACCCACGTCCTTATGGACACTGGCTGGGTTCATTAACCGCTGAGCCAAGACAGGAATTCCCCTGACTGGTTTCTAAAGGGTAGATGCCCAAGTGCAGAGGGAAAGGGGCTCACCTTGGCCTGCAATGGCCCTGAGCAGCCTCTGCACATCCTTGTCCACACTGAAGCTCAGGAAGTTCCTGAGGGTGCCCAGCGTGCCCCAAGCTGCAGTCTGTAAGACCATGGGGGGGTGGTTACCAGCGTCTGCCTGTGCCCCTCCCCAGTGCCCCAGCCAGGCCCTTGGCATGGCCTCGGGGCGGGCTCTCCTTTTCCTGTTCCCCATCCCCCACTCCCCCAGCCCCTGAGCTGATTTAACAACAACAACGACAACAAATTTCCTACCATCCCAGCAGCTTTACCTTGTTGGCAAGACCCAGGTGGTTAAGGATCTCCTGAGTCAGGGATGGTCCTGTCTTCCCACCAGTCACAGACATGGTGCGTCTGGCTGCCCTGGGGGACGGACACAGAGGCCAGTTCAGAGGGACATCCCAGTCCTTGTGGGACTCTTTATGCCCCCCCCCCAGGTCCCAGAGCCCTTGCTCTTTCCTTTCCCTTGTTGCAGAAAAAAAAGAACAACCCACTGGGCAGGTCTGAGAGCCCACGAGGAGGGTGGGAGGGGAGCCCCCACCTTCCCCACCACTCACCGTCCCTCAGGAAGCAAGGTTTGATCAGGGATGCTGCTAGAACTAGCACCAAACCAACCCTCCCTGACTCCAGGGTGGATCCCAAGGCTCCCCAGCCATTGGTCTAAGGTGGATGACCCCCTTCTGAGGTCCACGTCCCTTCCTTACATGGCCTGGCTGGGTGTTCCTGGGGCAGCGTCGTTGTCGTCGGGGAGGTGAGGCGAGGTGGCAAGATTAAGTATGTGGGGTGGGAGATAAGAGCACCTTCCCCCACCTCAGCCCAGCCTGCAAGTAAGGCCGGCCACCTGCCCGCAGGGCTGTCTTCCGTGTCTGCCTTTCACCCTTGGGGTCTCCGGCTGGGATCTTTAGGTCAGCAGGTGCAGTCTCTGAGCAGATGTGAGTATGAGTACACGGGTGCCTGGAGAGGCAAGCAGACACTCATGTTGGAAAAGGAAAACTCCCTTCTTCCTCCCCCAAGTGATCCACGAGTCCTCCCTAACCGCCTAGCATGAGACCCCAGGTCCAGTGCTTACCCAGAGGTGCTGGGGGCGCGGTGTGCCTGGAATGGGCACCAGCTCCTGTGCGGCCTGGTACCGGAGAGGGGGGCATGTGCAGCCCGAGCCGAACAGCCAGTCAGGTGACCTCTCCAGTAGACCAGCCCGGTTGTCCTCTCAGGTTCTGGCCCCTCCCAAGTGTGGGAGAGGACCAGGCTGTACCGGGTCGCGCGTGCAAAAACCTCCCTTCCCAGCATCTCTCCTCCCAGGAACTGAGCCTCAACCCACGTGAGAGAACTCTGCTGGCCTCTCAGCAGCTCAGCCCTGGACACAGGAGCCTTTTGTGCGTTGCTTTCCCTGCGGGGCCAGGTGGGACCACAGAAGCCGAGTCTCTAAGTCCAGCTTCTGACCTGGCTCTACCTCTGACTCCAGCTCCCTAGGGGGCAGGTCAGACAGGCTCCAGGCTGATTTGGAGGCTGATAGAGAAAAACCTGTTGGGGCACATACCAGCAGGGTACCCCAGCTGCACCCCAGAGAGGGTCCCAACCCGGAAACGCCCTTGACTACTGCCTTATTAGAGCAGCAGTGAGTGGGAGTAAGTTGAAGGAAGCAGCAGAGTGGGGAGGGTGAGGGGGGTGCGTGTATCTCCGGGGAGGGCAGGGCACAGGTATTCCGGGGGTGGGAGAAGATCGGCAGAGTCAAGGGGAAAAAATGCAAAGAGTGTTCCCTGTGGACAGAAGCACCCTGCTCCCAAAAGGCAACAGGGAGATGAAAGAGGCTCCCTGGGTCCCTGGGTCTTAGATTCCTTCTGTTGCCTTTTGGCTGCCAGTGCTGTTTTAGCAGCAGGTGATGCAACCCCAGCAGCTGGGCTGGAGGCTGTTGGTGCACAGAGCAGCAGGTGAACAGTCTCGGGGAGCCTCAGGGGCCCCGAGCGGATGATTACTCAAATCTCACAGCCCGCTCCCTAGGGTCTGGGAGCAGCCTCCTTCCTGACGCCCTAGACAGGTCAGGTGCGGGCTGGACACAGAAGCTAGAGGGCTGTCTCCACACCTCTCTCACTCTCGCACGCTGGGAAAGTTGTCACTGGTTTTCCTGTATTCCTGAGGAGGGACATGCAGCTCTTGCTCAGAGCCTGGCAAGGAGATGCTATAAAGGGAGAATTCCATGGTGGCAATCACTGCTCCTCACTTTTCTTTCCCCTTAAAGTAGAAAACAGGCTGTTGGGTGGGGGTCAGGGATCCAGGATGTTTGCCTCCAGTCAGAGTTCGCGTAGGTCCCCACTGTGTCGGCCGCCAGCCTTTGTGACCCGAGAGAGCTACAGCCGCCCTGCAGGTCCCCAGAAGACCCTCCAAGACCCGCAGGCCCTTCTTTGAAAGCCCAGACCAGCACTGTGACTCTCTGCTCCTGATGGATGTGTCCTTATCAGCTGACTTCTGGGCAGTGAAGTCACCTAAACCTGTGATTCCTGGATCCGCCAGCTTGTTCTGCGGAGCCTCCCTCCTGTGATGTGGGAAAGCATCACAGCTACGGGCAACACACCTCTCTGAGGCAAAGAGTCCTGAACAGATCTTTTTGAAGAATGAGGAATGGTAATAAAAGAACATTTCATGATGGCTATCATTAATAATCTACAAATAACAAATGCTGGAGAGGGTGTGGAGAAAAGCGGACCCTCTTAACACTGTTGGTGGGAATGTAAATTGGTACAACCACTGTGGAAAACAGTATGGAGGTTCCTCAGAAAACTAAATATAGAACTACCATGTGATCCAGTAGTCCTACTTCTGGACATATACCTGGACAAAACTTTCATTCAAAAAGATATTCACACCCCTGTGTTCATAGCAGCTTTATTCACAACAGCCAAGACATGCAAACAACCTAAATGTCCATCAACAGTTGAATGGGTTAAGAAGACGTGGTATATATACATGCAAGGCTACTCAGCCATTCTCATACTAAGTGAAGTAAATCAGAAAGAGAAGTACAGGAGTTCCCATTACAGCACAGCAGAAACAAATCCGACTAGGAACCATGAGGTTGTGGGTTCAATCCCTGCCCTCACTTGTAGGTTAAGGCTACAGCGTTGCTGCGAGCTGTGGTGTAGGTTGCAGACGCAGGTCAGATCTGGTGTTGCTGTTGTTGTGGTGTGATTAGGCCCCTAGCCTGGGAATTATGTCGAGGAACCGCTGCTCCATGAGGACTAAGATCCATGAAGATGTGGGTTCGATCCTGGCCTTGCTCTGTGGGTTAAGGGTCCGGTGTTGCTGTGAGCTGTGGTGTAGGTCACAGATGTGGCTCGGATCTGGTGTTGCTGTGGCTGTGGTGTAGGCCGGCAGCTGTAGCTCCAGTTCGACCCCTAGCCTGGGAAATTCCATATGCTGTGGGTGTGGCCCTAAAAAGCAAAAGTAAGTAAGTAAATACATAAATAAATAAATAAATAAATAAATAAATAAATAAATAAATAAGCAAGCCATAACAACAACAACAAAAGTAGAAAACATGTACCAATTTTTGCTGGAGAACATGAGTTCAATCCCAGCTCTGCCACTTATTATGTTCTGTAACCTCACATAGCTATTTCAAGTCTCCATGTCTGTGCCTCTGTTTTTTCACCTGGAATAAAAGGGAATATTGCAAAAGAATGAAGCGTTGGCGTTGGAGGGGGTGGGGAGACTACGGGGCACCTGAGGCTGGGTTTCCTGGGAGGATTAAATGAGGTGTGATGGCATTTGGCAGAGAAAAGTGCCTTGAAAATTATGCTTGCTAGATTTTTGTAAATAGAACGAGTCATTTGTTAGTATTAAGTTTGACCGGTATATTTCACAGGATATACTCTGCTAATAAATTAATCATTGTTTATCTGAAATTGTAATTTAACTGAGCATTGTATGTTTTACCTGGCAACCTGAAAAATGGGACTCTGTTTCAGCATGGTGATTAAAATTAAAGGTTCTGGAGCCAAATTTGATAGACTCAGAATTCTGATGTATGGTGTGACCTTGGCAATCACCTTAACCTTTCTGTGCTCAGTTTCATCCTTGTCAAAAGAGATAATAACAGTGTTTATATTATGGACTAGTGTCAGAATTAAATAAATTAATACATGTAAAGCACTTTAGAAGAGTACTGGGAAGAGAATGTCAAGTACACGTTAAAATGTTAACTAATATGTAATAACAAATATTGTTATAATGTTATTTTATAGTGATAACTGTTATTAACGTCTCCCTAAGAATTCCAGTCTTGTCTCTTTTCTGCAACTTCTTTCTCGCCAATCCCCAATCTGGCCACAAGAGGCCATTAAAAGCCAGGGAGAGAGCACCTTGGGCCCCCTGGTGGCCACTTGAAGTGTCCGAGGCTCTGGCTTCACCCACAGGCTCATGGGCCTTGGGTCTCTTGGCCCACTTTTTGGGAAGGCAGTACAGGCTCCTGAGGCTCTCTTGGCCCACTTTTTGGGAAGGCAGTACAGGCTCCTGAGGCTCTCTTGGCCCACTTTTTGGGAAGGCAGTACAGGCTCCTGAGGACCTCAGGTTGCTAGGTGGACTTGGAGGGAAGGCAGGGTCAGGGGAAGAGCCTCAGGGAGATATCTACTCCAGGGACCCCGCTGAGACAGACCACAGGACGCACACAGGAGGCTTCCTAGGCTGGGATATCATTATGACAAAAAGTGGCTCCACAGTTAGCTAGGGTCCCTGTGCCTTTGGCTTTCTGCATCCTTGAGAATCTCTTCTGCGCACATGTTCCAAGTAGGCTTAAGGGGAAGTGAAGGGTGAGAGAGGGCTTCTGCTTCCCCAGTCAAAACCTCTCTGCAAGGGACTGCTGGCTGACCTGCAAGCCTGAATCCTGAGTTTGCAGGAGGTAGAAGAGTAGCCCTGGTTTCTAGCGGTGTGAGGAGTATCTGCGAGGCATTTACAAATGCTCCCCTGAAACCGGTGGAATCCCACTCCTCTTTTTCCTGGGTTTGTTTTGTTCCACTCCAGGGCCAGACTGAAGCTGTTTTCAGATTTACTAAATCCTCCTCCACCCTGCTACTCTAAATTTTAGAATTGCAGAGTTGGAGGAGACCTTAGGGATGGCCTGGTCTACCACCCTCTTGTTACTGACTCCAGGAGGCTGAGTGACTTCCAAAGGCTGTGACGTTGGAACCAGAATCCAGGTCTCCTAACTTTTCAGAGTTTTCCTCATCACTCAGTTGAGGGCATGGCTGATTTGGGATCCATCTTAGTGGAATATAGGAGGACAAGCAGTGATATAGACAGCCTTAGCTGTTGACTCATGAAAATTTGTTAAACTCTAAGTCCATTTTTTTGCTTTTAAGGGCCACACCTGCAGCATGTGGAAGTCCTTAACCTCCTGAGTGAGGCCAGGGATTGAACCACCTCATGGATACTAGTTGGGTTTGTTATAGCTGAGCCACAACAGGAATTCCCCATATTGCTTTTCTGCAAATACTTTACATTGCATGATTTTAGAACACTTAGAAACTCCTCCTGGGAGTTCCATCATGGATCAGTGGGTTAAGAACCTGACACAGTGTCTGTGAAGATGTGGGTTCTATCCCTGGCCTTGCTCTTTGGGTTAAGGATCCAGAGTTGCTGCAAGCTGTGAATCTGTGGCATAGGTCGCAGATGTGGCTCAGAGCTGATGTGGCAGTGGTATAGGCCAGCAGCTGCAGTGCTGATTCAACCCCTAATTGGTGAACTTCCACATGCTGCAGGTGTGACCTTAAAAAAAAACAAAAAGAAACGTCTCCTGGCTATTTTTCCTTTTGTTTTTTGTTTGTTTGTTTGGCTGCACCTGTGGCATATGGAAGTTCCCGGGTCAGAGACTGAATCTGAGCCACAGCTGCCACCTACACCTTCAGATGTGGCAACAATGGCTCCTTTAATCCATGGTGCCAGGCTGGGGATTGAACCCATGCTTCCGCAGAGACCCCAGCTACTGCAATCGGATTCTTTTTTTTTTCTTTCAATCTTTTTAGGGCCACACTTGTGGCATATGGAGTTTCCCAGACTAGGTGTCAAATTGGAGCTGTAATCACCAACCTACGCCACAGTCACAGCAACACCAGATCCAAGCTGCACCTGCAACCTACACCACAGCTCAGGGCAATGCCAGAAACTTTTTTTTTTTTTTGCTTTTTAGGGCCGTACCTGAGGCATATGAAGGTTTCCAGGGTAAGAGTTGAATCAGAGCTACAACTGCCAGCCTACGCCACAGTAACAAGATCCTTAAGACACTGAGCGAGGCCAGGGATAAAACCTGAGTCCTTATGGATGCTAGTCAGATTTGAGCCAGAACGGGAACTCCAGCAACCGGATTTTTAACCCACGGTGCCACAGTAAAAACTTCTGTTTTTCCTTTTGTTATGAAACTTCTTCTCCCCAGAATTCCTGGTAACTCAATCCCTCTGTTCCTGTACTAGCCAAGCTCTACTCTTTTACCCAAAGAGGCTCTGTGTTGTGGGAGCCAGCCTGACCTGGGAAGACTAAGACCTCTTTTCCACAACTGAGGATCCATGTCTTTGCCTGTCCCAGAAGCCTGCTCAGATACCTAAATCCCAGGCTGAAGAACCTGGTGGTGTCCTCTGCCTCAGGACACCTCAGCAACCCATACAGAGGAAGTGAGTCAGGGCAAGGCAGGCGGCTTAGGGTACTTGTGGGCATGGGCGTGGCCATGCCACCCCAGGGCGGTGGGTGGAGGATGGTCAGAGAGCAATGATCAGAATCTCCTGGTTCAAGTGAGGCAGAATGAAAATGTGAGTATGTGTGTGTGTTTATGTTTGGAAACTGGTACCATCATTCTACTGCTGTCTGAGGCCCAGTTTGGCCTCCTCCTTTGTCTCCTGGGGGAGGGGACACCCTGTTATCTTTATTTTTCAGGCCGTGACTATTCAGTTTCTGCCCCAAACTTCCGCTCCCCACTGCTATCTTAAAAGAAACTGAACTGGTCTTCAGTCCTTTGAGAAATCATTTTAAGACTGTTGGGACTTTGGGAAAGCCTGGCGTCTAGGAAAACTGCCTGCGAAAAAGGGTTTAGAAAGTAAAGGAACCAAATAGGACAGACATGGGGAGGGAGTAGAGAGATTACTCAAAGTTTAGCTAGGGCCCAAAGAGGAGACCCCGGAACCCTGCTGGAAAAGGGAATTTGGGGAGGGCACACAAAAGGTAGAGGGAGGAGTTCCCCTGTGGCCCAACGGGATCTGCAGCATTTTGGGAGCCCTGGCACGCATGCACAGTGGGCTAAGGATCCAGCGTTGCAACAGCTACAACTGCGGGTCGGATCTGATCCCTGGCCCAGGTACTTCATAAGCCGTGGAGCGGCCAGAAAAGGGAAAAAATGTAGAGGGAGCTGTGGAATGGGGAGATAGAGGGAGAGGGAGTAACAGTAGCGAAGGGGTAGCAAGTTATGGTATGCTAATGTGGTATGCTAATAAAGGAGTTTAGCCTGGGGCAAAGGAATAAAGGGCTGGAGTGGTTGTTGTGAACTGGAAAATCGGGCTAGAGAAGGCTGGAGAGTCCCCTGGGGACTGGTTCACGGAGCTAGTGGCCAGGGTATGGACCAACAGGTCTCATTTCCCTAATGGTAGGTAAGCATTGGCTGGGGTGGGGGTGGGGTCTCCCTGTAAAGAGCAAAGGAAATGTTTGGAAGTCAGCTTCTGCCTCTTTCTCTCTCCAGGAAGAGCCTTAAGTGAGGGTCGAGCTCTCAAACTGGATTAGTGAGATCATAACATTCTTTCCTAATAGAACTGTCAAAGCACCTGAACTTCACTAGATAAACCTTGAAACAAGCTACTGGCAGAGGTTCTGTGACAGTATAAAAGACACCATTTCATTAAGGTAAAAAATTCAGTTACTTCTACTTGGGGGGCCCTCTCCAAACAAATCCTCAAATCCATCTTGGTCACACTCTGTCCTTGCTGGGAATCAAGGCCAGTTTTCTAGGATAAACATTTTGTATCTTCCTGAAACATTGCTTTTACCAGACTAAGGGAAAAACATTTCATAGTATGAACTTAAATACGGACAAACGTGGTCTAGATGGAAAACTCAAATGCATTTTACATAAAAAAGTTGGAGGTTGGCTCCTTCAGAGTCTACTACTGTAGGGTATGTGTAACCCTGGAGGTAGGTTTTAAACAGCATTGGGTGGAAACGCTGTGGGTTTAACAGCGGGCTGGGGTGGGGGCCGCCGGATGAGTAGCGGGCTCCGCGCCGGGAAGGACAGCGGACTCTCGAGGGCCCGCTGCCTGGGTCGGCCTTGGCGAGGCGCTCGGTCTCGGCGCGCGGCACTTGGAAAGGACTCTCAGGGGCTGCGTCCCCCTCCTGCCGCCCAGTAGGGCTGGAGGTGAGAAGTGTGGCCGTCGGTCGCGCAGCGGGAACCGGGGTCCGCAGCCGGGTGCAGCTCGCGGACCACAGCTGGGGGCGGACGGGTGGGGCAGGGGCAAGACCGCTCTGCGGTCCCCGGTCTGTCCCGCGGTTCCCGAAGGCTACATCTAACCACTAACGGAGAGACAAGGGGCCGGCAGAGAACCCATACTGCCTGCCCTCATCGGGGGGCTTCTCCCTCGGCGCCCCTTTTCCAATGGGCGCGGCTGCAGGACCCGCGCTGCGAGGGCTCGGGTCCCCGGGCCGGGAAGGGGGCGGCGGCAGGCGGCGGGGACTGGGCGCGGCTGCCCCGCGCGGAGGCCCGGGCCCCGCCGCCCGCCCTTCTCTCCCCTTCCGTCGCCGGGCCGCAGGCCCACGCCCAGTCTCCCGGCTCCTGTGTTGCTCGCGGCCTTTCTTTCCCGGGCTGGCTGGCTGGGCTCGCACTCAGCTCGGCTGGGCTCGGCGGGCGGCGGGCGGAGGAGGAAAGAGGGAGGGGAGCGGGCGAGCGGGCAGGCGGGCGGGCGGAAGGGGGAGGAGAGGAGCGAGCGGAGCCAGTTCGGAGGGGGCCCGGAGCTCGGACGAGAAGAGCGACGGAGCAGCGGCTCCCGGCCGGGCCAGCTCCGCGACGCCGCCGCCGCCGCCGCCGCCGCCGAGTGAGTCGGGACCCCAGCCCGGGAGCCCGAGGCGCCGCGCGCAGGGGTGGGGCGGGAGGAGGCCCGGAAAAGTTGCGAGAACTGGGGGCCGCGCGGACGCAGCTCCGCGGACTGGGCCCGGGGGGGAAGGGAGCGGGCTGAGGAGGGGCGAGGGGCCCGGGAGCACACCCTTGGGCGGCCGGGCGCGGGGCGCCGCCGCGGGCTCAGGGCCTCTGCCCGGCGCGCTCATGGCGGCCGGCCTGGGGGAGGGCGGGCCGGAGCGCCTCGCAGGAGCGGCCGGGCCCCCAGCGCCGCCCGAGGGCAGACTGGCTGGGCGCCTGGGCGTCCTCGGGCGCGCCGCCCGGAGCCCTGAGGAGCCCTCCTGGGCAACAGGTATGGGCCAGGAGGTGGGGACGTGGGGCCGCTTGCGGACGGCGGAGCCCCTTTGTTGGAAAGTAGAGAAGCCCGGTGATCACTTGCGCGAGAGCCCCTGCCTGGCAGCCGGCCCGCGGCGTGGCCCCTGCCTGGCTCTGACGGTCCCATGGCTGGAGTGGGAGGAGAGTGGAGGGTCTTGCTGCTCTTAAGAAAGCACCGCTCCGGGAGGGAGGTCAGAATGTCCATGTGCTTAACGAGAAACAGGAAGGAGTGACTCTGAGTCTCTGCCCCGGCCCCCCAAGGCTGAGGCGCCTATACCGTTATGGGGCGTATGAGCTGGGGAGGGGGGAGCTGCTGGTGAGACTGGTTTGCTGGGCCTCGCTAATTACCGGCCCCAGGCTCACTGGCTAGTAGGTCAATTGCAGGTGCGTGGTACTAATTTTTGGCCCGAATTTAGGGGTTCACTCTCCCCAAGCCGGGCTCTTGGCAGCAAAATCTGGTCTCAGTCACCCGAGTTGTCAGGTGCAGCAGTCAGGTTCTGAGGATCCTTGAGGAAAGAAGTGAGCTCCTCTTCCCAGAGAACTGAAGCAGGGAAGGCCTCCAGCAGGCAGTCATCCCACATCTGTGTTGGAGGGGTTGGTGTCCCATACCAGAGTCCAGGTGACTGGGCCTAATGTGAGCTGACAGCACTTGCGATGGGACTTGTAAGGGTAAGGACTAGTCTGCAGCCTCCTCCCTCAGGGCCTGGCCCTAATCAAACAGTGACCTGCACGGACTCTCTGTTCTGAAGAGAGAGTTCCTTGTCTTTCTTGGTACCCCACAATCCACTCCCTTCACTGGGGCCTCTGGCCACCTTTCCTGCTGGGAGGAATGGCCTCCGCTCTCCCCTGTCACTGGCCACAGGCTGTCTGAGCCTTTACTGTGCCTTCAGCATCTTCCCCACATCTGGCCTCTTCAACCTGCCAGCCTCTCCCTGCTCCTGGGGCCTGTAGTTTCATGCAGTCTTTGGGTATGTTGGGGCCTCTGGTGGGGCAGTCCTGAAAAACGAACATTTTGGGACCTGTAACTGCGGCAGCCTTCTGGTTCATTACCTGCTATTGCTGCCTGAAACTGTTTTCAGCAAGGAGAACTGTTCAGGTCCTTTTCCACTTCTTTTTTTTTTGGCCACGGTCGTGGCATGTGAAAGTTCCTAGGCCAAGGAGCAAATCCGAACCACAGCAGTGACAACACTGGATCCTTAACCCACGGCACCACAAGAGAACTCCCACTTGTTTTTTGTAGTCTCAGGCTGGGAGCCTACGGAAGCCTCTCTTTGTCATTCTCGCCTCCCTTACTTATCCTGTTTTCCTCACTCATTCCTCCAAACTCTGAGAGCTCCTGGGACTGTTAGCACATTTAGTATGTGAGATCCCTTCCTCATAGTCTCAGACTTCTGGCCTCCCAGCCAGCGGGGTCTGCAAGCCCCCGTGGTGACCCTTTGCCCCTTTTCATCCATCTCTGAGGGTCTGGGACAGGTTAGTCAGAGTTGGGGCCAAAACTGGGGGCCAGGCAGAGCCCTGTTCTAGTTCCTGGTAATCCAATGCCCATGAAATCCCTGCTCTGCTGGCCCCTCTCCAGCCTGTGCCTCAGAAAGTGGTGTCTGTGTCTCTGAGGCAGGTGTGTGAGAGACAGAGAGACACGTACACCCTGTTTTCTCTTCATGTGTGTAGGGGAGTAGATTCTGTGAGTGGAAAAATATCTATAGGTGTGATTTTCTCCACAAGAAAATGAAGTAACTGCTGCCTCACAGGCCAGCGTGCCCCAGAAAAGCAGCGTTGTCTCCCTGTCCCAGGGGTGAATCTCCTTTCCTTCTGTCAGCCTTTTGTTTCTGGGACTCCTTGCTTGGCCTGGTGTGTCAGGGAGGCCACTGGGAGCAGACTCCTTGGTTCTGTGGGGATGTATAAGGGAGGCCGGCTGGGAGCCCCTGTTTCCCTTCCCCCGTCACGTTGGGTCAGAAGTCCTGACCCTGCTGAATCCAGCGCCTCTGTCTGCTGGGCTAGGCCCTGGGGGGCGGGGATGGGGCTGCTGCTTCTCTGCTAGTGGAAGTGCTGGGCAGCACTGGGGTGTGAGGGAGCCCCCCATTAGCCGGCATTTCCGAACTCCTGACATATCATGCTGTCTTGCTCACAGCTTCCGCTCTCCCTGCTTGGAGCAGAAAGCAGACAGGTGCTGTCTTGTCCTGGGGTTGAGATAGTTGCACTTGCCCTTGACTGCTCTGTGACATTTTCTCTGCCAACTTCCCCAGCTCCTCACCTTCTTTGTAGGGATCAGACTGGCATTTACCGTTCCTGGGCCCCAGGAGTCGGGGAGAGAGGCTCCACTCACACCCTCCAGGACCCCAGACAGTCCTCATGATATCTGTGACAAGAGAAACTTCCTGCCGGTTTCCACTGACCGGGGTGACAGTGGACACCCTGACTTTAGACCTCAGTGGAGGACAGGTTGGGCTCCAAGAGAAGACAGAACAGCCAGGTGACGGGGTTCGGTCTATTTCCCCACCTCCAATCAGGCTAAGGAAAAAGTAGGGTAGGAAGAGCCGGAGGTGTTCTTCCCCATCTAGGCCTTTCTGCCTTGTCCCTTCTCTACTAAATTTTCTGCAGCTTTTCTGTAGGAAAAAAGTGAGTGTGTGTGTGTGTGTGCGCGCGCGCGTGTGCGCTCATTGTTCTGTGAAGAGAGTTCTACTGTGGATAATTATGTTTTAATTTTGTTTGGTTCAAAAGGCTTCCATCTCTTTAACCAATTAAATATTTATTCTGGCTGAGGTGGAGGGGCAAGGGGCAGTGCCTTCAGGGAGCTGAGGCCTGGAATGTGTGTGTGTTGCTGGGGGAAGGTGGAACTGCTCCCTTACTGTCAGTGCTGACCTCTGCTTTCATCTGAGAGAGCAGTGACCAGGACTGGGGACAAGAGGGTAAAGTCCTTGAGCTGGAATACTGACCCGTGACAGGCCAGGAGGATTTCGCAAGTGCTTCTGTGGTGGGTGGGGGCGGAGCCAGCCCGGCTCAGCTGTGATCTGATCAGCCCTCTGCCAGAGAGGAGAGCGGCACCAGTTGGTCTCTAGTTCATAGCAGAGAACAATCCCCACTCTCTTTCCTCCCTGGGAGGGGACCACCTTCCGTGTCAGCTTTTAGTCTCAGAGCCAGCCTGGCTACCCCTCACCTAGCCTCCCACCTGAGAGGAGGAGGAGGGGTAGGGAGCCTGGGAGATACTGCCCTTGTCATCCTGCTGGGTTCCCCGCTGAGTCCCAGGACTGCCAGGCAGTGTGCTGGTCCCAGCATCAGGAGCATCTTGCTGCTTCTCTAGCTCCAAGCAGCTCCTGCTCCTGCATGAGCCCCAGACTGTTCCTTCCCTCATTTGGGTATCCAGGTGGTCGCTACCAACCTGCAGATCCTTTCTTTTTGAGTGGTGGTGGTAGGGGGTGGAAATAGCAGCTCTTTACTGAGCTGAGGGAGTTTGTGATGGGCGTTCTCTGCACAGACTAGTATTTTATTTTCTAGATGAGACTTACTATGAAATAGCCCCTAATTCCACCAGATGTCTTAGTCTGCTCTCTCAATTCTCTGTCCCCCACTCTCTGACTCTGCAGCCTTGCTTTCATCTTGTTTTTGAAAAGAGGCTTCAGATAGGGTTCTTCTGCCTCCTGTGTAGGGATTAGATGACTTGGCATAGGGTATTAATCTTGTGTGCAATAGTTTGATGTCCATTGAGTGTCTTTGAGCTCAGCATTGTTTGGGGGCATAATTTTGCTTTACTCTGGTCTCTTAATTTTCCCTAGGATCTGATGCCCCAGTGGGTTGTAGGAAGGAGGAGGAAGGGTTTGCCCCAGTCCTGCAATCCTTTTTTTGGGCTTCCCTGGCAAGGAAGCTTCCAGTTATGGATTGACTTGGGGATGTAAGGGGGTGGCTGGAGACTGGAGAGAAGGGAGGGTACCTCTGACTTAAGACTGTTGGCTATAGCTTCTAGGGCCAGATCCTACCTGTCCTCCATGTGGGGGAGACCCCAAGACTCTTAAGCCTAGGGGATCAGGACTTCTGGGGGGTGTTAGCATCACCTTTGGTTGATGTGACTAGTAAATGTTAGAATTGGAAAGCCACCACCTTAAAGATAGGGAAACTGAAGTTCCCGCTGTGGTGCAAAGGGACAGGTGGCATCTCTGCAGTGCTGGGTTTGATCCCTGGCCCGGCACAGTGGGCTAAGGACCTTGCTTGGCTGAAGCTGTTACATAGGTCGCAGATGCCCTGGCCTGGGAACTCCATATGCCATGGGGTAGCCCAAAAGAAAAAAAGAAAAAGAAAAGAGGGATTAAAAAGGGGGGGCGGGGGGACTGATGTGATACATGGCCAGGACCAGGCTTGAGTTTGCCCCTACTCTTTTTGTTACACCATGAAAACCTGATCTGTCTCTTCCCCACTGCTGTCCCCTTTGATGCCCTCTAACTTCCCCTTCCTCTTTCAGGATGCTCCAGACCTTATATGACTACTTCTGGTGGGAACGGTTATGGCTGCCTGTGAACTTAACCTGGGCTGATTTAGAAGACCGAGATGGACGTGTCTACGCCAAAGCCTCAGACCTCTATATCACACTACCCTTGGCCTTGCTCTTCCTCATCATTCGATACTTCTTTGAGCTGTGAGCATACCAACCTACCCCCATGCCTTCCCTGGCTGCCAGCCACAGTTTCTTGTAGTTCAAGTTTGTCTCTTGCTGTTTAATTGGTCCTGGACCCTGGTGTTCTCACCACCCAGGTCCCTGCCTACTGTGTGCCCCCCACTGAAGGCAGCATTGTCTTTCTGAGGGCTCAGCACCCTCAGGCCCTTTCCTTCAATGGTTATTTGTTCTCACTCGCCACCCCGCCTGGTCACTACTGAACAAGGCAGCTTTGTCAGCTATGGGCAGCCTAAGGCAGCCAGAGAGATGGGTTGCTGGGAAACTGAGGCCCAGGAGAAAGTTGCCTGAGCTTGTAGTCCACCCCCGTGCTTAGGGGGCTACCAGGAGACCGAGGTGCTTCAAGAGAGCCAGACACTTCTTACTCATATCCCTTCCCCAGTTATGTGGCTACACCACTGGCTGCCCTCCTAAATGTAAAAGAGAAAACTCGACTGCGGGCATCTCCCAACCCTACTTTGGAGCACTTCTACCTGACCAGTGGCAAGCAGCCCAAACAGGTATGAGCTGCAGACCCTGCTCTGGGAGTTACTGAGCTCCGGTGGGGAGTGGGGAGGAGGTAGGGTCAGAATGCCAGCTCTGGTGGGTGAAGAGATGGGAAGGCAGTGGGGCTGACTTGGGTCATTACCTGGCAGGGGGTGGCAAGGTAGGGGGCTGCTGAGTTCTGAAGCTGGACATAAATGGGCTTCTTCACTACACCCAGGCAGAGGTAGAGCTTTTGTCACGGCAGAGCGGGCTCTCTGGCCGCCAGGTAGAGCGCTGGTTCCGCCGCCGCCGCAACCAGGACCGGCCCAGTCTCCTCAAGAAGTTCCGAGAAGCCAGGTAGGGGAAGCTGGGGCAAAAACCTGGGTGGCAGACGGTCTGATGTATCTTGCTGAGAGGGGTGGACCACGGTGTTTGCAGGGCGATTGTACCAGGTGAGGGAAATCTGGTTGTTACTAACATCCTTGAGAGGGTCTCCAGGGGGTGGTACTTAGGGGTTGGTTGGAGGGCGGTACTGTTCTCCCACCCACCCTCCTAGTCATTTTTGCTTCCTCTTCCAGCTGGAGATTCACATTTTACCTGATTGCTTTCATTGCCGGCATGGCAGTCATTATAGATGTGAGTGGGGATTAGTGGAAGGTGGAGTGGGCATTGCTGAAAGATGGGAGTAGGTTCTCTGGCAAGCTGGGGTGAGGCCACAGAATTTGGGTCCCTCTTCCTCTAACCTCTTACCATCTCTCTGCAGAAACCCTGGTTCTATGACATGAGGAAAGTTTGGGAGGGATATCCCATACAGGTATGAGATGGGTCCTGATTCCTTATAGGGGGTGATTAGGACAATCAGTGCCGGCCTGGAACCTTGTGAAGGGTGATCTCTGATCACAGCAGAAGGGATCGGGCTTACGGTGCTAAACATAACCTTAGGGGCTAGGAGGGCTGAGCTTGGAGAGGTGAGACCTTTGGGTCCACCTGTTTAGGTCCCTTACCTCTTTTCTTTCCTCTCAGAGCACCATCCCTTCCCAATATTGGTACTACATGATTGAACTGTCTTTCTACTGGTCCCTGCTCTTCAGCATTGCTTCTGATGTCAAAAGAAAGGTGGGTTGAGGGGCTGTACCATTAAGCCTAGGAGCCAAGATAAAACCTGGGATGAGAAGCCTCCCCTTTGACTTCTGGGTCCTTTGGATGGAGCTGTGGGATAACTGGAACTAAAAGGTGAGGGGGAGGAAGAAGACTGGAGGCTAAGGAATAGGAGAAAGTCCACTGGAGGCTACCCCTTTTCTACAGGATTTCAAGGAACAGATCATCCACCATGTGGCCACCATCATCCTCATTAGCTTCTCCTGGTTTGCCAATTACGTCCGAGCAGGGACTCTTATCATGGCTCTTCATGACTCCTCTGACTACCTGCTAGAGGTCAGGCTTCCTGGGCATTTCTTCAAACCTAGTAGAGACCCTGGTGCAGGCTCCTCTGTCCCACTATCTTTTTTTCCCCCTGGATGGTGGTGGGTGGGGATTGACAGTCTTGGGACCAAGGAGGTGGGGGCATGGGGCCAGTGCGGTGAGTGGGGCATACATGTGATTGTATGTGGGAGAGTCAGGAGCCATGATGATGGATGGGGGCTGTCTCTGCAGTCAGCCAAGATGTTTAACTATGCTGGATGGAAAAACACCTGCAACAACATCTTCATCATCTTTGCCATTGTCTTCATCATTACCCGACTGGTCATCCTGCCCTTCTGGTGAGTAGGAGGCCAGACTAAGCTCCTGTTCCTGTTTTCAAGAAAAGAGGAGCGCCCCCTTGCCCCAACCTATCTACCCTCCATCTTAACCCTCTCCTTTCTCTGTTTACAATTCTTGTCTCTCTCTTCCCATCCCAAGGATCCTGCACTGCACCCTGGTGTACCCACTGGAGCTTTATCCTGCCTTCTTTGGCTATTACTTCTTCAATTTCATGATGGGAGTGCTACAGCTGCTGCATATCTTCTGGGCCTACCTCATTTTGCGCATGGCTCACAAGTTCATAACTGGAAAGGTGAAGACCCTGTCCCCATTTTGTAGGCCCTACTACCTTCCACTGCCCAAATTCCCTACCATATCAGCCACCCTCTAAAAACTGCTATGGGGCCTTGGGTGTAGCTGGAAAATGCCATGGAAGAGAGATAGTCCTTAGGGGTTTGTAATCCTTCTTATCCCTTTTCACAGCTGGTAGAAGATGAACGCAGTGACCGGGAAGAAACAGAGAGCTCAGAGGGGGAGGAAGCTGCAGCTGGGGGAGGAGCAAAGAGCCGGCCCCTAGCCAATGGCCACCCCATCCTCAGTAACAACCATCGTAAGAATGACTGAACCATTGTCCCTGCTGCCCCTCAGAATAACGCAAAAAGCCAAGGAACTACCCCACCCTCTCCACAGGGTCACTTTAAGCTCTGGGGAGAAAGGAGAAATCAAGAGGAGAGTGTTCTTCTCCAGGCTCCCACCCCCTGCTTGTCACCCAGTTGCCTTTAAACCAAATTTGAACCAGCCTATCCCCAGGAAAGGGGAGGTTGGTAATATCCTTTGTTAGAGGGGGGATGGTCTTATTTTCCTATTTTCCAAGTTGTCCTTTCTGTTACTTTCGAGACCTTTCCTGGGCTCTGGGGGTCGGGAGGCTACAACTCACATTCCAGTAACTTCAGAATTTGGCCCTAGCTGTCTGCCTTTGACTCCCTGACCTCTAAAAGCCAGGGCTGTGCCTTACTGTCCCACTTGTGGGCCTCATTCTGCCAAAGTTGGACCAAGGCTCACCTAAGCTCCCGAACTTGGACCAGAAACCAAAGCTGAGCTTTCACTTTTTCCCTCCTAAGATACAAATGAATTGAGTGTAGGAGGGGTGCATGTGACCCTTATCCTACCTCTGCCAAAAAGTGGGGGCCATAATGGGGACTGCTCAGTCTTCTGTTACTTCTCTGCCAGCTGTCCCCATAGTCACAGGTCCAAGATCTTAATGCCTCCTTTCTCTGGCCTCTTTCCCTAGGCTAGCCGGTTTGGAGTAGAATGGCAACTAGTTCTAATTTTTATTTATTAAACATTTGGGGTTTTGGTTTTAAAGCCAGAATTACAGCTAGCACCTGGCATTTCAGCAGAGGGACCACTTCAGACCAAAATGTACTGTTAATGGTTTTTTTTTTAATTAAAATATATTAAAGATTAAGTGGAACATGGCAACAAGTGTTTGAGACTATTAAGAACTGAGAAGAGCGATCAACTAAATAAACTAAGGTAGTCTTCCTCATGGTTATGTAACATTTTCTTTTTAAAATTTCACATTGCAAACAAGAAAAAGCAAAAATAGAGAAAGGTCAAGATTAATGACAGCTGCCCACTGGGAAGGATGGGGGGAAATAATCGCTCATCTAAAGACCCAGAATTGAGAGATGAGGGAGAGAAATCAAATTACAATCTTCGTTTTATCATCTTGTTAAAAGACTTCCAAGAAACAATACAAACCAGGGATTGTAAAATACACAGCTCTCATTCCAGGAATAAAGTCTGTTAGAAGTATTAACACTTGAACAAACGTAGGACAGGAAGGATGAGCAACAGGAGGATGTCAGGCCCAGGTTAGAATGGTAACCTCTCCCACCTCTAGTGTCTTGGGAGGTGGAAGAGGGCCCCTGCCTGCTAGCACCACATTGGAAGGGATCTCCTGATCCAGAACCCCCATTTCTATCTATTAGGGGCTGGGAGAGTAGCTAGACTGGAGACTTGGGGGTTAGAATTCAACAGTCAGGAAGACCCTGAGGAAAGGGCATTTTAGGAAGGGTTCAGAGGTTAGGAAGAAGGCTGTTCTTTAGAGAAGACGCCCTCTGCATTCGATGGCCCCACAGCAGCAAAGCAGCTCCTTGCCTTCCACGCTGCCCACCTCGTAGTTGTAGTCCCAGGTAAGTTCTGTCCCAGCTCGAATTCTCCTGAAGAGGAAGAACAGGAAGGAGTATGGTGAACACAGCAGATAACCCAGGTGTCTGGGGTGACAGAGTATGAAAAAAAAAAAAGTGGAGCTTCTGTTATGGATCAGCAGGAACGAATCTGACTAGTATCCATGAGGACGCAGGTTCGATCCCTGGCCTTGTCTAGTGGGTTAAGGATCCAGCGTTGCCATGAGCTGTGGTGTAAGGCTGCAGACGTGGGTCAGATCTGGGACTGCTGTAGCTGTGGCACAGGCTGGTGGTTACAGCTCAGATTTGATCCCTAGCCTGGGAACCTCCATATGCCATAGGTGCGCCCCTAAAAAGAAAGAAAGAAAGAAAAAGAGTATGTAGGTGGAGGCGCATGTAGGAAAGGCCCTTAGAATTTTAGTCCTTGCCCACCCCCAAGCTTGGGCTTCTTTTCCTTCCCAAGCATCCCCTTTCCTGACTTCTCTTACTTGCTGGCAAAGAAGGCCACCCACGGGAAGCGAAGATCATGAGTATCCACGAAGACATTCTGGACAAACAGGTTGGGGCTGCAACTGTGCTGTAGGTTTAAGGACAAGTTCAAATAAGAACCAAGGAAACAGAATCTGGCTTTGTAGAGTGAGAGTTGGATGACAATGCCATGCCATTTGATCCTCCCCATCACACCATCACAACAGAGAAGTCTTTTTTTTTTTTTGCTTTTTAGGGTCACACCTGTGGCATTTGGAGGCTCTGAGGCTAGGGGTCCAGCTGGAGCTACAGCTGCTGGCCTATGCCACAGCCACAGCAACGTGGGATCGAGCCGAGTCTGCCACCTACACCACAGCTCACAGCAACACCAGATCCTTAACCCACTGAGTGAGGCCAGGGATTGAACCTGCAACCTCATGGTTCCTAGTCAGGTTCATTTCCGCTGTGCCATGACGGAACTCCCACAACAGAGAAGTTTTGAAAGAAAGCCACTTCTTCAAGATCCTTTGAGAGTCAAGAATTTATAACAAGAAAAGGTGGGTTTATAATCTTGTGTTAAAAGAACTAGAAGAGTTCCCATCATGGCTCAGCAGAAACAAATGTGACTAGTATCCATGAGGATGTAGGTTCAATATCTGGCCTTGCTCAGTGGGTTAAGGATCTGGCAACGCCATGGGCTGTGGTGTAGGTCATAGATGCGGCTCGGATCCTGCATTGCCGTGACCATGGTGTAGGACAGCAGCTACATCTCCAATTTGGCCCCTAGCCTGGGAACCTCCATATGCCACAGGTGCGGCCCTAAAAAAACCAGAAAAACAAAAATAAAAGAACTAGAAATCTGAGGACCATAAGATAATCAGGGCATACAGGTGAGGGTAGGGGGTCTCACATTGAGGTAGCGGCCCAGGTTGCCTTCAAGCTTGGCGTCGATGATGTAGCAAGACTCCTCACCATCGTAAAACTGGCGTGTGTTCTTACGAACAGGTGCGCTCTCCCCCTTTTCCACAGATGCCATGTTGGTTGATTTAATGGCAATCCCATGGGTTGATTTAAGAGCAAAACCCCGGGTTGATTTTACTGCCACTTGGCGCTTCACTGGACCTGGAGAGGAAGGAAAATGGGGTCAGACCCATCCCACCTCATGCCTGAACATTCTACTTCCATTTTCATCCCACCCAGTGCAGCTCAGGAATACTAATAAGCGGGCACTCTGAGGCCAAGAGCCTAGGTGGAAATTTGTTCAAGCAGGATTAGATCTGCTGGATAAGGGAGCTGAGGGGAAACAGCAGGGAAGTGGAAAGAAGAGAGGAAGGGGATGTGTCAAGCAACATTAACAGTTGAGCTGGGAGGTCACGAGGCCTCCCAGAAATGCTTCAACTCTTAGGATCTGAACTTTCCCCTCTACTTCTTTAGCTTCTTTAAAAAATCCTCTTTCCCAGCTTGCCTATTGGTTCCTTCCTACAACCCCCAAATTCTTCCAGACTACCAGACATGTTCTTCTTGTCCTCAAAGTCGTCCCCTTCAGAGCCGGAGGAGATGGTCTGGATATCGTCACTGTCAACGGCTGTGGCTGAAGTCTGACCAGCAGTGGGCTTTCGGCTGGTCCCACTTTCCCCCTCACTCTCTGTGCTGCTGGACAGTGTCAGGATATCCTGGGGAAGCAAAGGGTAAAAAGAAGGAATAAGAGTAAATGGAGAGGGCCCTTTGGGTCCTTGATTTTACCTATGGTTAGTCAGGAAGGGGCTGAGACTATAGATGTTGGATGAAGGAAGATGAGGCAGGAAGTCAAGGCCAGAGAAATAAAATATCTAACCGTAATTATGGAGAAGGACTTAACGAGGTGGGGAGATGTTCCTTTACTCAGACTCTGAGTAAAACAGAAGGCTGGGTAAGGTCAGCTTGAGAAAGGTCACTTACATCAGGGTTCGACTGAGCAAAGGCCAAGAGTCGTCGGCTCTGATGCATACTAGTCTTACTTGGTGGGCGGCGAAGTCCTTCAATCTTCACGGGAGAAGGATTGTAACCATAATTTCGAGAGCTTTCAGTAACTCTGAAGGGAAAGGAAGACATGAGACAGGTCAGGTTATTGGCTGTTTCTGAGGCTGCTTTTGTAGGCTTGAGAGAAGGTAGATTTGGACACCGGTCAAAAAGAAAGGCACTTACATTGACATCTTGTTTCGGTCATCAGGGTCCTGGAAAAGACAGCAAGAAGAGTTAAATTTATTTTCATGGTCCTAGATAACAAATTCACCAGTTACAGGCTTTACCTCGAATGACATCCAAAGGCGTTAGCCAGTGAAAGGTACACTATCTAAAGTGGGGTGTGTGCAGCAACATCTCAGATCCACCTCTTACAGTAATGACAATAAAAACAAAAATAAACAAATGAGACTTAAAAGTTTCTGCACAGCAAAGGAAACCCTAAACAAAATGAAAAGACAACCCATGCAATGGGAGAAAATATCTGCAAATGAAGCAACTGACAAGGGATTAATCTCCAAAATATACAACACCTCCTACAGCTCAATACCAAAAAAACAACCCCGTCAAAAAATGGGCAGAAGATTTTTTTTTTGTCTTTTTGCCTTATCTAGGGCCTCACCTGCGGCATATGGAGGTTCCGAGGCTAGGGGTCTAACAGGAGCTGTAGCTGCCGGTCTTCACCACAGCCACAGCAACGCGGGATCCGAGCCGCATCTGCAACCTACACCACAGCTCACGGCAACGCCGGATCCTTAACCCACTGAGCAAGGCCAGGGATCGAACCCGCAACCTCATGGTTCCTAATCGGATTTGTTAACCACTGAGCCATGACAAGAACTCCTGGGCAGAAGATCTTAACAGAAGATATTCTGTTAAGAAGATATACAGATACCAAAAAACACATGAAAAGATGTTCAACATCACTCATCAAAGAAATGCAAATTAAAACCACTATGAGGTACCACCTTACACTGGTCATCATCAAAAAGTCTACAAACAATAGCCATCATCAAAAAGTCTACAAACAGTAAGTGCTGGAGAGGGTGTAGAGAAAAAGGAACCCTATTCCACTGTTGGTGGGAATCTAAATTGGTGCAACCACTGTGGAAAACAATATGTAGATTCCTCAGAAAACTAAAAATAGAATTACCATTTGATCCAGCAATCCCACTCCTGGGCATCTATCCAGAGAAAACCATGACTCGAAAAGACACCTGTACTCCAATGTTCATTGCAGCACTACATACAATAGCCAAGTCATGGAAACAACCTAAATGCCCATCGACAGAAGAGGGATAAGGAAGATGTGGTACATATACACGATGGAATATTATTCAGCCATTAAAACGAAAGAAATAATGGCATTTGCAGCAACATGGATAGACCTAGAAATTGTGATGTTAAGTGAAGTCAGTTAGTCAGTGAGACACCAACATCAAATGCTATCATTTACATGTGGAATCTAAAAAAAGGACACAATGAACTTCTTTGCAGAACAGATACTCACAGACTTTGAAAAACGTATGGTTTCCAAATGAGACAAGTTGGGGGCTGGGGGGATGCACTGAGGGTTTGGGACGGAAATGCTATAAAAATGGCTGTGATGATTGTTGTACACCTATAACTGTAATAAAATTCATTGAGAAAAAAATAAAATGGGGCATGTGCGAAGAAATTACTCTGCAATTTAACAGTAACAATCATTCTTATTAGGAAGACCCCTGGGAGGGGTCTTTAATCATTTCCAACAAGAGGGCATTAAAAAGTGTTCACAGAAATCACCATGGGCAGAATCTCACAAGGGCAAGGGACACAGTTCACCACCTGTAATGTGGTAAGTTTCAAAAACATTAAAAAATATGTAAGATCAGTTCCTGTTTTTCTACTATAACAGAAGAAAGCAATGATTAGATAACTTGAAATAGTAATTTAAAAAAATTACTTATAAACCCTTCACTTTGGAATGAATCAGATACTTTTCACCCAGCAGGTTGATTTTAAAATAATTTGGTTCTTTAAACAAACATGAGGATTGTGCTGGGTAGATTATTTAGGTCTGCTATAGAAATATCCATCAAATAATCTACATGTGAGTACTCATGGTGAGACTGCATTAAGTCTGTTGCTGCACTAGTTATACAAAAGCCATACCTGTTAGAGTTTCCTGCCACTGCTTACCTCTTTCTTGGCTTGCTTGATGTCTCCCTCATCCTTGAAGCCCATCCCCGAGCTGGAAGCCTTCTCAGCCTCCCCTCTGCTTCCTCCAGCCCGGCCTTCTCCACCTTCACTAGTCTTGAAGGATGAACGGCTATCAGAGTCAGCAAAGCCACCTTCATTGACATTATTGCAGCTCAACCATGAAGCCACCTTGTTCTTGGGTGTCTCTTCAGAAGAAGGTGGATTGCAGCCACCTACAGGGATTGATGGGGAGACAGGAATATGTGGCGGCCCAAGGTCTGGGGGACGAGAATCCTTGGACGGCATCTCAGATAATCCATTCTCCTTCTGGCCCCGGGTCTGCCTCCGGGTGGCATAGCTTCGCCACACTGAGCTGGTGCTGAAGTCTTCATCCTTACAGAAGTTATCATCCGAGCTATCATCGTTGGACTCTTCTGGGTCCTCTGTACCGCTGTTGCCATCTTCCTGATCCTTCAAGTCTACACCACTGCTGTCAGAGGAACAGGGGGCATCGCTCTCATATCCTTCCTTGAAGTTCTCCACGCTCTCTATATGGTCCAGATTGGCAAAGTACTCATC
Organism: Catagonus wagneri; assembly: GCA_004024745.2. NCBI lineage: Eukaryota > Metazoa > Chordata > Mammalia > Artiodactyla > Tayassuidae > Catagonus > Catagonus wagneri. The sequence goes on from PVHT020000034.1 coordinate 2,880,958, forward strand.
ACCCATTTCTAGACCCTCCTTGTCGGCAAAGTCATCTGTCAGGATTTTGCCTGGGAATGAAGAGAAAGGCTTTCCAGGGTTATGAGGATCTTCTAGAAAGAATAAAGTTCCTCCCATCAATACCCAGCCCATCAGCACAGAGTCAAATTGCCTCTATTATGGTCTCATTTCTTTTTAATGATACCTCCTTACTGTCTTAACTACTGAGAGTAAGGGTAGCTTACTGTAATTTTAAATCTTGCTCTTTATGTATTCCCACTCTTCCTCTTTACTTTGTTTACCAAAACAGAGTTTTTAAGTTATTTCTTTCTTGGCTGCACTTGGGGCATATGGAAGTTCCAGGGCCAGGTACAGAATCTGAGCCACAGCTGTGGCAATGCTGGATCCTTAACCCACTGGACTACAGTAGGAACTCCTGGCCTCCTCTTTCTCCCAGTTTACTTCTTAAGCATTTTATTCTCATGTTCAACTTGTCTCTGATTCGACTTCCCACCAGGTCCTAAACCCAGAAAGCAATTCTTTCATTTCATCACTAACCTGCATAAATACAGACAAAGGAGCCTTTGGCAATGTCATCCAAGCAGCGGATACCCCAGCCCTTGTTCTGGGTCTTGAAGAGCTGCAGCCGAACCTGCAGTCCATGTTGCACCAACCGGTTTGTGCACATGTTTGGATCGCATTTGCAGCGTTTGTTACACTCATAAACTCTGGGGGAGGTCACAATAAAATCAATCATAACAAGACCATTAGAGTATCCATTATATCCACAAAACTGTTATAATTTTTAAGGTGTCATTATTTATCTAGTAATGATCTAGATGAGCACTGACTGAACTGTCTATGATCCTTGATGAATTTGGAATTACAGCCCAGAGAAATAACTCAGAAAGGGGAAAAGTGATCGATACAGATATTTATAGCACTACAGTTAGTAACAGTGAATAATGAGAATGCCTAACACCTAGAGAAAAGCTAAGCAAACTATGATATGAATATGGATTAAGAGCCATTAAAATAAGTAGATAAGCTATATGTCAATTTGTAGAAATAGATGGGTAAGATAAAGATGTGTACGAAAAGCAGAAGCCCATATAATAGATACTGAAAGGGAGTAAAGATGAGGAACTAGAAGTAAAATTTGTGGGGTTCTTGCTTTTGATTAAGTTGATTTTCATTCTTTTATTCAGTCAACATTTATTAAACATGAAGAGCTGTGCTAGACACTGGGAGCAAAATGGAAAAGGTCATGATCTCTCCCTTTTGGGAGCTCAGATTCCATCTAGTTTAGGGAATTTACAACTTTACTTAAAAAATAAACTACTGAACTTAATCAGGGAGATCTAGCAAATATCAACATTAAAGGAAGATAATATAGTTATACTGAGAAAACTTTCATATTTTCAGGTAGCTATGTTTCTGCTCTACTTAGTATTAGGATTTTACTTCTTATTCTCTTAGTATGCAACTTTAAGGAAGACAGTACTTTCAGAAAGATAACAAAAGTACAATCAGTCAAATTCCTCTGGACAGAGATGGTAACAGAAGCTTCTATTTATTAAGCATATATATATTTTGTGTTTGGCGTTACATCAATGCTTTACATACACTCTTTTATCCTATCCTCAAAGCAGCCCTATAAAGGTTTTTTTTTTAACTTAAAAAATATTAAAGCATAATATACACAGAGAAGTATATGCAAAAGCCAATAGTGCAATAATGCATTTTTACAAACTGAACACATCATGTAACCAATACCATATCAAGAAACAACTTTGTGGAGCTCCCTTCGTGGCTCAGTGGTTAACGAATCCGACCAAGAACCATGAGGTTGCGGGTTCGATCCCTGGCCTTGCTCAGTGGGTTAAGGATCCGGTGTTACCGTGAGCTGTGGTGTAGGTTGCAGACGCGGCTCGGATCCCGCGTTGCTGTGGTTGTGGCGAAGGCCGGCAGCTACAGCTCCTGTTAGACCCCTAGCCTGGGAACCTCCATACGCCGCGGGTGCGGCTCTAGATAAAGGCAAAAAAGACAAAAAAAAAAAAAGAAAAGAAACAACTTTGTTAGGTCCCTTAAAACCCCAATGGGGGAGTTCCTGTCATGGCGCAGTGGTTAATGAATCTGACTAGCATCCATGAGGATCCATGGCCTTGCTCAGTGGCTTAAGGATCTGGCATTGCCATGAGCTGTGGTATAGGTTGCAGACTTGGCTGGGATCCTGTGTTGCTGTGGCATAGGCCAGCAGCCATAGCTCCAATTTGACCCCTAGCCTGGGAACCTCCATATGGAGGCTCCCTAACATCCATGGCCCTAAAATGCAAAAAAACAAAAAAACAACCCCACTGGGGTTGGGGAGGTATTAGTGCTCACATCCTCTGTTTACAGCTAATAAAACAGGATCAGCTTGGAAGAGACAAGGACAGAATTTGAGCTCATGTCTAATCACCACCACGTGAAACTTTCACAGTAGGTGTATTGAATATATTCATTCATTTAACAAAACTTCAGTGGTAACTAGGTGCCACACATACTCTGGGTAAATAAGCTGCTGGTGATACAATGATGAGCTAGAGGGAAAAAGTTCCTGCCCTCATGGAGCTTACAGTCTAATGGAAAAAAGGAAAGAAACAGGTCAACAAACAAAGCTGTCATAGATACTATAAAGGACACAAACAGGGTGCTCAATGAAAGAATTAAGGGAGTGAAAATGGCCTAATTTTAGAGTGACTGGGAAAGGTCTCTCTTAGGAGGTGAGATTAAAGCTCAGAGCTCAAGGTTAAAGAAGATAAGCATGCAAAACACAGTGGAGGGATGCCAAGAAGAGGGCACAGTATGTACGAGGGCTTTCGAGGTAGGCTGGCAAACACTGGGTGAACTAGATCCAGGCACTGAAGAATATCAGTGTGGTTGGAACAGTTTTGGAAGGAGAGAGATAAGAAAGGGCCAGATAGTACATTGTCTTGTGATTCAAGATTAAGAGTTAGAATAGAATCCAAAATGCAGTGGGAAGTTATTAGAGTTTTAAGCAGAGGAGTAACATATTTCTTGGTTATTTGAAAATATTTTTATGAAATATTTCAAACACAATGAACACTTGTCTACCAGCCAGCTGTTATCAAATCTAATAAACATTGTTACAAGATTCAATCTTTTGTTTATAATTAAAATATAAATGATACAATGCAGCTAAAACTAACAGTTGTCTTTTTTTTTATTTTTCAATATGCATTCAGCACAAATTCATGATGTGATCTCCTCAGTAGTGTCAATCTCCTCTGAAAGATACCCAAACATATCAGGTTTTCTATCAAACCCCTTTTCCCACATCTCTCCCACAGTCAAATCTGACCTGCTCTCATACTGACTGTTGTCTACATCTGGTACACAGCTCTCAGCCTGGAAGCCCCCTTGACTATGTATTCCTCTCTCTTGACTTTTTCCTTAATTTCAATAAACATTTCCAATAACCTTTTTTTGTTTGTTTGTTTTAGGGTTACACATGCAGCATATGGAAGTTTCCAGGACAGGGGTCAAACTGGAGATGCAGCTGCTGGCGTACACCACAGCCATAGCCATGGCAGATCTGAGCCACATCTGCCACCTATACCATAGCTCACGGCAACACCAGATCCTTAACCCACTGAGCAAGGTCAGGGATGGAACCCGCATCCTCATAGATACTAGGTGGATTTGTTACCACTGATCACAAGGGGAACTCCGGTAACTTTTTGAGAAGAAAAATGATGGAAAATTTTTAAGTATTTCATGTCTAAAAAATGTCTTTGGCTTACTTTAACCCGTAACTGATAGGTTTCTTGGGTTGAACACTATAGGCTAGAAATAATTTTCCCTAGATTTCTGAAAAGATTCCTTAATTGCCAGTCTAACTTTTAAAGTTATCTTGAGAAGGCCAAAGTCACTCTGAATTTTTATTTCTTTTATGGTCTCTTTCTCTCCTCTAGAAACTTTTACGATTTTTTCTTTTCTTTCTTCTTTTCTTTTTGGCAGCACCTGCAGCACGTGGAAGTTCCTGGGCCACGGACTGAACTGAATGTGCGCCACAGCAGCAACCCAAGCTGCTGCAGTGACCACTAGATCCTAAACCTGCTTCGCCACAGAGGAACTCCCTAGGATTTTCTTTTTGTCTTCAGTGTTCTATGGACACAACAATCACATTTTATCATGGTTTTAGTGGGGAACTATTTTCATTCCATTATGGTAGGATCTGATTGGTCCTTTCAATTTGGAAACACAGAGCCTTCCATTATGGGGAAATATCTGAATTATTTCACTGATGCTTCTTTCCTCTTTTGTTCTGTTAATTATTACGTACCCCCCTCCCTTTTTTAGGGCCACATCTGCAGTATATAGAGATTCCCAGGCTAGGGGTTGAATCAGAGCTACAGCTGCTGGCCTATGCCACAGCCACGGCAATGCCAGATCTGAGCCATGTTTGCAGCCTACACCACAGTTCATGGATCCTTAACCCACTGAGCAAGGCCAGGGATCAAATCCACATCCTCATGGATACTAGTCAGGTTCTTCGCCCTCCGAGCCACAATGGGAATCCCAAATATTATGTACCCTGAGCACTAATTAGTTACTTATTTATTTAGTTTTTTTTTTTTTTTTTTTAAAGCTGCATCTGTGGCATATGGAGGTTCCCCAGGTTAGGGTTCGAATTGGAGCTGTAGCTGCCAGCCTATACCACAGCCATAGCAATGTGAGACCCAAGCCGCGTCTGTGACCTACTCCACAGCTCACAGCAATGCCGGATCTTTAACCCACTGAGCAAGGCCAGGAATCGAACCTGCATCCTCACGAATACTAATTAGATTCATTTCCACTGAGCCACGACAGGAACTCCAGGAATATATTTATATAGATCCAACTCACCAAATTAAATCCCACCCTTTTCACTGCCTTTCTCTTTCCCTGATTTGTCCTTCTCACATGCTGGCTCAACCTCCTCCGCTCAATCTCTTGTTGAGAGCCCAGGGCTTACTCCTGGGCCCCTTCTCTTTTCTATTATCAACATCCTTTGTAGAGGACCTCATACAGGCTTTAAATACTATTCCTGAGCTGAAAATTTCTAATTCTTTATGCCCAGACCTCACAGTTATCTCCTTCTTGAAAATGCCTTCTTGACATTTCTATCTGGGTGGCTAACAGGAAACTTAACATGGCCAGAAGTTTCACTCAGACCTGCAACTCTGGCTCAGTTTTCCATTTCGGTAAAAAGCACCAATGTCTATTTAGATGGTCAAGTATAAAATTTAGGACTTGTTCTTGATTCTGCTCCTTCCCTCCAGTTCCACAATCTATCAGACTCTGCAGCTCTACCTCTAAGTGCATCCCCAATCTATCCTCTTTCGGCTTTACTGCCACCTTCATTCTAGTACAAGCCCCAGCAACCACTACTTCAACCTATATTCCTGAAATTATCCAACTGGTCTTCAAATCCTACTTTTGCTACCCTAAAGACTTAGTTTTCATAGAGCAGTCAGACTAATCTTTAAAAGGCATCATTTACCTCCTTAAAATTCTCCAACAGCTTCCTATTGTACCATGAATTTGATTCTAAGTTTTATTATGATTCACAAAGTCCTATATAATCAGGCCCCTGCCTACTTTTCTCCAAACTCATCTCACTTGCCAGAGTAAACCACAATCTGTTAAAATAATTATACAGCTATAATTAAGGTCATCTTTTACTTCAATAGAAAATTGCTAGATACTATTCAATCATTATATGCCTTCATTTCAAGGAAAGCCCAAGGAAGAAACATGTGCTGGGAATTCAGTAAGTAAGATTTAATTGATAAAATGTCTGTTCTGGTTACTCCATTTTTGGCTCAAAGTTTTAGAATACTGATGGTTCTTACAAGCACAGGGGAAAAAAAAAGGAATTACATCTCTGAGGTGCTTCACTTTCCCTTGACTACTTACCCTGTGGGCAGACACTCTTCTAGTCTCTTGTACTGGTAGCCAGAGTTAGGGTTGATCTGGCCACCTGGGGTGCAGGCTGTAGCCTGGATAGTTAGCTGATGGCAGGCACACTTGGATCTGTGTAAAACAGATGGGCAGAATAGCTAGATCTGTAAGACTTTCTTTAGAGGGAGTAAGTACTAATAAAATGATGGGGATAAGATAACATTTCTTTTTCTTCTCACATACATGTAAATGAGGAAGCAAGAGACAGTAAGAATATGACAGAATATGATAGAGAGACTGAGGAGTTCCCATCGTGGCTCAGCAGAAATGAATCTGACTAGCAACCTTGAGGATGCAGGTTCAATCCCTGGCATCGCTCAGTAGGTTAAGGATCCAATGTTGCTGTGAGCTATGGTGTACCTCACAGATCAGTGGCTCGGATCCTGTGTTGCTGTGGTTGTGGTGCAGGCTGGCAGCTGCAGCTCCGATTTGACCTGTAGCCTGGGAATGTCCATATGCCACAGGTGTGACCCTAAAAAAAAAAAAGATAAAGAGATTGAGAACAAAACAAATGCTAACTGAAAGGATGAAGGAGGGAAGCAAAGGAAAAGGAGAATCAGAGAAAGAAACAAACCAAAGAGTTATGCAATGGGGCCATGTCAGAGCCCAGCCTGTCTCACAGTTTTCATGGAGGCCTTACAGCAGGACTTCCAGCTAAGAAAGGAGGTAAGAGAGGTAAGGAAAGGGAGTAAGGAGTGGAGATACATGACGAAGGAAGAGTTAGAAAGTAAGGCAATCATAACAAAGTTGGAGCCAGGGCCACCAATTCCCCAAGCAACTCACTTGTCGCGGCACCCATCTTTGCAGTCACAGCCAACCAAAAATTCAGGGCCTGTGTTAATGAAAACACCCTTGCCTGGGATTCGTTCCTTGCTGTAGGCCACCTGGGGTGGGGGAGTTGTGTCAATCTCATTGACACAGGAGAGGGGAACATCTTCCTTTCCATAGGTGATGTCCAAAATATAGTAGAAAGGCTTATAAGGCTGAAACTTTCGGTCCACAAGAACATATGGATCCAAACAGAACATCTCCAGGAAGAGGAAGTCACAGCCAGTCTCAAAAAGGTAGCGCTCAATTTCCTGCATTGTCCGAAGGCAGAGGCCACAGGGTGTCTTATAGATAACATGGAAGCCCATCTTGCGGTTAACTCGGCGCCGGGCTGTCATCCTCCGGAAATCATACAGTAGTGGGACTAGGAGAGGGTTCTTGCCTCGATACTGCTCATTTCTCATAGGTCTGACTCGAGACAGACAAGTATAGCTGCACACATGAGGTAAGTAGAAAAGCTTCTCCATGGGGGCACGGTAGGAGGGCTCTGCAGGGGCCCGCTCCAGCATGCCATGGAAGGCTGGGGGTGCTGGGGGAGCTGGGGGTGTTGGGGCAGAGGTTGCTGAGCCTAAAGGTGATCTGTAAATGACATGCAAGAGATCAGATAAGAAAGCAATAGGACCTCTCTGCTGTATAATTAGCCTATCAGATGGCTAAGCCCTCTCTCTAACCTTTCAAATAGCAGTACTCTTGGAGCTAAAGATGATACACAAAAGTCAAATTTCCCCCTACCTTGCTAAGCCTGGTAACGTAACACCCTGGTTACTCTTTCTCTGTTTCTTCTCTTTTGGCCACCTGCAGCATATGGAGTTCCCAGGCCAAGGACTGGATCTGAGCCATGGTCCGGACCTAAGCCACAGCTGAGGCAACACTGGATCTTTAACCCACTGTGCCTGGCCAGGGATCAAAGCTGCATCCCAGTGCTCCCAAGACATCACCAATCCTGTTGTGCCACTGTGGTAACTCTGCTCTGGTTATTACTATTGACGGACTGATAATATCTCTATTTCCATAGTATATATTTTCCTGCCTATAAATTACGGAAGTAGAGTCCAGTCTTCTACCAATGCTTGTTTATCCTGCTATCTCTCCTATAAATGTCCTTACTAACTCTGAAAATTCAAGGCAAGAGGCTCAAGAGTTCCCCTTTCCCTTCTATTATAACAATGATGATGCCATCCATATTCAGTGAGCAGTCCTAACAAATGACTTTCTGGTGACTGTATTTCTAAGCCCCTAGTTTCCAGTTCAATTACTTCAATGTTCTGTTTCTTGGAGACTTTCAAAGTTAAAACTTTCTTTTCAAATCCAAAGTCCTCACCATCATAATCTTAACTAGGTCCCCCTTGTGGCCAAGGAACCTCCCTACACAGCAACCACTCAGTTCATACTGCCAACCCCTCCAACAGAAAGCCTGAGACTTTCTTACCTATATGTCTGATTGATCCCTGGTTTCCCAACAGGGGCAGTTTCACTGAGTGCAGGGGATGTAGGGGAGGAATGACCAGAGCCCACAGATCCTGGTCGGAAGGATGTGCTTTTTTTGGCTACCTGCTTTCGAGATTGGGCAAGCTGGCTTTCCAAGCTTCTAGGAGATTAGAAATCATATGGTAAGGGATACAGAAATTATTACATGAAAGAAACTAGAGAAAAAGAAGAAACAGCACTCACTCACTGTCACCTGCCTGAGGGGACAGAGGTGGACCTGGTGCGGCAGGTGGGGCAGGTGGGGCAGGTGAGGCTGTAGGCTGTGGGGGCTCCAGTGGCTTAAACTGGGTTCCTGTACTGGTCAGATCCTGAGTATACTGGACCACAGGACCTTTGCTCCTCACAGCACCTATAGGAAAAAGGAAACACCATGAGAAGATCACAGCTGTGTCATTTATATTAGTGCACACACTTCAACATCCTTTATAATGGAAAAATGCAATCGTGGAGACATTTTGGTTACGTGCTAAGACTCTCAGATCTCATTATTTACACTGATAAGTGGGAATACTGGCACAAGTTTTTATTTAAACAATAATATTTTATCTTCCTGCCTCAGATGATATACATTAGTAATTATGCTATATGCTTTGGTACAATTTTTAAAAATGCATTCTTTGATCAACTTAAGTTGTCAGGAAAAATTAACCAGAAAGTGTGCAAGAACATATAAAAACGGTTCAGGCTTTTAAGAAAAAATAACCACAGGAATTCCCGTAGTGGCTCAGTGGTAAGGAACCTGACTAGTATTCATGAGGATGAGGGTTCTGTCCCTGGCCTAGATCAGTGGGCCAGGGATCTGGCACTGGCGTGAGCTGTAGTGTAGGTTGCAGACATGCTTGGATCTGGTGCGTCTGTGGTGTAGACTGGCAGATACAGCTCCAATTCAACTCCTAGCCTTGGAACTTCCATATGCTATAGCTGTGGCCCTTAAAAAAAATGACCACAGAACACACACAAAGCAGATAATCCTCATGTGGAAAACAGGTAGGTAATCACTACCACCAATACCCCTAACCTAAGGCAACCGTTTCAGATTTTTAGGTGGTTTTTACAATAAATCAGAGCCACAGCATGTGGAAGCAGCACCACAAATCCATTACCACCACTGGAAACAACCCAGGAACATGTCCTTTTTCCAATGAGTCAGTAGTGTCATCCTGACAAACAAAGGATAGCCACTGTAGGAATTCCTCAGTGGTCTGGTGGTTAAGACTGGCATTTTTCAACCCTGGCCCAGGAACTTCTGCAGGCCATGGGAAAAAAAAAAAAAAAAGCATAGCCACTGTATACAAATCCCTTCCCTGTTGGTCCATTTCTTTTCTCTCTCAGGGTAACTTTTGGGACATACCCATATTTGGACGAGTCCTGAGCTGTCCCCCTTGCTTCTTCTCCAGTGCAGAGGCTGAGGATGTCTTCATGCTGAACATGGGCTCCAGCCGTGTAGAGCCCCGATAGATCCATTCACACCTTTTGTCATCCTGGGAGATTGGGAGGCAGGAAGGGTGGGGGGAATGGGTTAAAGGCTAGAATATGTCCTGCCATTTGTGAAGAATACATACTACGTGCCTCCCTTAGAGGAAATCTCTCAGATGTGCCCTGAATTCCCTAACAGTTTAATAAACTTATGTGACAGGCTCCATGACAGGCATCAGGAATATTTTTTTCAAAAAAAGCCCAAAGCATGTATATTCCTTGTTTAGAACATCACAAGAGAGAAAGATGTTTATATGGACTATAAGAAGTGTAACAAGGATCATAAAGCCTTAGGATCAGAGGATTGAGATAGCTCACAGAAGAAATATAATTCTAAGAAAGGAGAGCTAAGGATAGGTGCAGAAGACCTAATAGTTAAACTGGGCATTGAGAAGTCACTGAGGCTTCCAATTCCATGATCCCTCTTTTTTGTCCCGCTATGCTACCAAAGTCGTAGACCAAGGCAAACACAACTAGCTGCCTTCTTTGTACCTACATGCATTGTGGATACTCCTGGAGAAAAACAAAAACAACCGTCATGAAGATTAGTGTCACAATTAAATTCAGGGAATTTATTTCCAACAAATTCATAGAGGAACAAAAAAAGAGAAAAGTAAAACCCCAAACAGAACAGGTAAGAGGATAAGAAAGAGGGAAAAATATGGCACAGCTACAAAATCATCCTCATTATTACTATTTTTTTTTATTATTACTATTACTATTTTTTATTATTACTATTTTTTTTGTCTTTTTAGGGCCACACCTGCAGCACAGCGGTCAAATTGAAGCTGTAGCCGCTGGCCTACGCCACAGCCACAGCCACGCCAGATCTGAGCTGCCTCTGTGACCTACACCACAGCTCACGGCAATGCTGGGTCCTTAACCCACACTGAGCGAGGCCAGGGATCGAACCTGCATCCTCATATCATCCTTATTATTATTGCCCCTTGTGATTTCCCATCCCACCCAGACCCCCGCCTCCAAAACTCTTCAGAAGAAGAGTACCAGGAAGAGGATCCTGACTAGGCTGCCGTCCACCTCCTCGACTCGGGACTTCCACCATGTGCCTTCCCACTCAGTCTTGATGAGCTGGCCACTCTTGAGCAGCACCATGGGGCGGTTGGGGTAAGCAGTGATATACTCCTCTATAAAGTCTCGGCAGGAGATGTCTTCTATGTCCTCCCAAGTCTTTTTCACTGTCCCAAGGAAGAAGCAGGGCTGAGAGAGGGCATGTCTTGACAGGAAAAAATAGTTGGCAAGGAGATGTTTGGTATTTTTCAAGTTGGAAGGGAGAGAAAAATAAATGAAGAAATCATAATCTCAAGGGAAGCAAACCCCAAGACCACCTGAAATGTAATAAACTTAATGTGTAAAAGCACACACAAATCAAGTAAATACCAAATAAGCAATATGTAAACATAGATGGGTCACTTGTTTTCATAAAAATAGATGTTTCTTCTTAGGAAAAGTCAAGTGGAAATTCTTGCTAACTTGATAAGCCTACAGGTAAATCAAAAAAGAATCAGGCAGCACCATGAATTAAAAAAAAAAAAAACCCAAACCAAAAAACAAGAACCTGCCTTTCCTTCTCATGCTCTATCAGGCTTTTCAGACCCTGAACAGTATTTACTGCATGTTATGTTGAAACGTAGACATGTTAGTTGACTCTTCTACAATTAAAAACAGTTGCTTCAGCAAGAATCCCTCCCAAGCTAGAGTCACAAGTATAGAGGACACCCTATCTAACACAGCTTCTCTGTGCAGACTACAGGTTTATACAAATGTTAGATGAAGCATGAGACTAGGAAAGAAGTAACATTTTCTCAAACCTAAATCACTTAGAAATGAAATAAAAACACATCTACAGTAGGAGCATCCATTCAGGTACCAGTCATGATCTTCTAAAGGCTCACTCTTTGGCTGCAAAGACCCAGCACTAGAGGTAAGCAAATAAAACTGTATTTCTCAAAGGACATTAATCAAACTTATGCTCTTTGAGACTAAAGCACCCAAAACATTAGAGTATGTGGAAGTTCCTGGGCCAGGGATGGAACCCGCCACAGCAGCGACCCAAGCCACTGAAGTAACAACGCCGGATCCTTAACCCACTCACTGTGCCACATGAGAACTCTGGGATTTTTAATTAATTGTCTTAGGAAATACAAGGTAGAGGAGGAAATGAAAAGAACTAATAAGGAAGAAAGGAGGGACACTCACGTGGCCGGCAAATGGGATACAGTTCAGACTCTGTAACATAGGAAGCATAGCCATCATCAAAGAAAATGAGAAACCTGTGCAAGAAAAGAGTGATGGCAGAAAGATCAGGAGGTTACAATGTTTAACATGACCTATAGAAATTATGTGATCACAGCTTCTACTCCTCTGGATTATAAACAGGACACTCTCCAGGGAAGATGTTCCAGTGAACTACTTTCTTCCTATAGTATTCTTTCCTCTTACCCCAAGAGTTAGGAATTCTCCCTTAAGCTTACCAACATATCCCCACTTTCTCAAAACCTATTTAGTCTTGTTATACTATCAGATTTCTACACTGCTGAAAAACATCTAGTCTCCATTTTTTTCCTTCTATATGAATTCTCTATTCCCCTAACCATCTTGATTGTTTTCCACCCACTGAGTTTTCTTCTTGAGCAAAGGGGAAAAAAAAAGAGGGTGGGTGGGAAAGAATCACCACCCAACGTGACTCCTGTGGCAAAGAAAGAGAAAGGGTTTCTAGCCACTGGGGACTAAGAAGATAAAAGCTAATTGTGAGATCTGGACTATGACTTCAACAGGGCAGGTACTGTGCTCCTGGCTTCTACTCTCTTTACAATCCTCTGTCCAGGTACCTGTTCTTGTTTTTGACGTTTGGTGTCTCAGCTACAATGCCAGCATAGAGCCAGACCTGATTCCCATCTTTGTATTTGGCCACTACTCGACTGCCCACATACAGCTTGTCAACAGGAGGGTGGTGATCATAGGCAATATGGTTCCCTGACAGTAGACTCTTTCCTTTGTTGTCAAATTTCACCTTGTACTTCTTTCCTGGCCCTGAGTAAAAGGGAAAGATAAACAAAGTTTTTAAAAACCATCAGTTTCCACGTGAATTCCGGTTGCTATGCAACAGACAAAAGGCAAGACTGTCAGGGAAAGAAACAATCAGCAATGGAGACCTGCAGGTTGTCTTTCATTAGTTCTTCCTCTAGCTTGAACATACCAACTGTCTGGATGGCAATAAGGGTGCCTTTGTGCCACGTCTTAGTTCTCTTCTTGCCCAGAATGCGCATGCCGACTGTCAGGTCACCATCTTTGGTTAACTCTCCAGACATCTGACTCAAGGTTCCTAGGACAAAAGCAAAGTTGTTTTAAAAAGATATAGCAGAGATCAGGGAGAGAATGGACAGAAAAAGAGGGTACTAGGTTACTGTGGCAAATTGGGTAATCTTTGATCCACAGCCACTTTTACTGATCTCTTGGTCAACGGCAGAAATATATGACACAGCTGACAGGATTGTTTATGCTAACAGGAAAAACTTGAATAACTGAATGTAATTCAAGAACCTCTCATTTTAACCAAACAGTTCAAATTCCTTATTAATAACATTAACTACCACTCGTTAAACATCAAATAGTGTTTGTAAACATTTTCCTGCGAGGAATCTCTTAATAGCGCTATTCTACAAAGTTCTGCTCAAACCTCTTTTTAAGAGTTTGAGTTGCTCTCTTCTCTCTAGGCTGCATCTGGAAGAAGAAATCATAAGCATGGAGCTAAAAAGGTATTTGGAAAACCAGCAGACTACAGACTTAACTAGACAGCAAGGAAAATCTGTGGTGTTAAAAGAACTCAAGAGAGGTGAAGGATTCTGAAATGCTAAAACAAAGCCAGTTACCCATGAAATCTCTGTAGGAATTCATGCCCCCTACCTATACTTAGGGACCTCCTGACCCTAACCTTTGTGAAGATCCTGGGAACTGCTCTTCTTGTTGACAGCATCCATGAACTTCTGGACATCTTGAGCTGACTTTCTTAAGGCAGCCATAGCTTCACGAAGCTGTAAGGAAGGGGATGAGGGAAATAAGTTCTGAAATAGTAACATGGGCTAAAAATAGTTTGTGAATAAGAATTTTTCTTTTTCTGGCTGCAGCACCTTGGGTTGCTGGGAGGCGCAGGTTTGATCCCCAGCCCAGTGCAGTAGGTTAAAGGATCTTGTGCTGCTGCAGCTATGGCTCAGATTCAATTCCTGGCCCAGGAACTTTCATGTGCTGCAGGGGTGGCCATCAAAACAAATCAACCCTCCATCCCCCCCCCAAAAAACAAACAAACAATAAAAATCCTTTTCTTTTAAAAAGAAAAATAGAATGAGTTATGCTGAGAAGCCTATAGGTACTTTTATCAGACAAAACTGCCCTTTCTGGAGTTCCCGGAGTGGCTCAGCAGTTAGTGACCCCGACTAGCATCCATGAGGATGCAGGTTCGATCCCTGGCTTCGCTCAGTGGGTTAAGGATCTGGCGTTGCTGTGGCTGTGGCGTAGGCTGGCAGTTACAGCTCTGATTCGAGCCCTAGCCTGGGAACCTTCATATGTTGCGAGTGAGGCCCTAAAAAGACCCAAAAAAAATGCCCTTTCTTATAAAACTAGTTCAGAAATCAGCTTTAGGAAGCTCTCCTTGATTAATTTCACCTAGCCCATCAATGCTAAATTCTACATTCATAAAGCACTCAGTGCATGCATCTTATAACATCTATTAGAGAACTGCAACCCACAGGGCTGATTAAAGGGTGAAAGACTGTATGTCCATGGCTTTTTAGGGCCGTACCCATGGCATATGGAGGTTCCTAGGCTAGCGGTCTAATCGGAGCTTTAGCTGCCAGCCTATGCCACAACCACAGCAATCCCAGACCCGAGCCATGTCTGCGACCTACACCACAGCTCATGGCAACACCGGATCCTTAACCCACTGAGCGAGGCCAGGGATCGAACCCGCAACCTCAGGGTTCCTAGTAGGATTTGTTTCTGCTGAGCCACAATGGGAACTCCCTTCTTCCATTTTCTTTTTAATTTTTCCTATTAAAATCTGCTTTTCCTTCTTCCATTTTCATATTCTTATTTCTCACCCTTCTCTTACCCATCTCAACTCACCTTCTGATCTTTTGGAGTTCTGCTCCCAGCATCCCCTATGGATGAGAAAAATTCAGTGTAAGAATTCTTATATATAAGAATTTCCAAGAAATCAAGAACTAACCTACTCAAAAACTACCATGTAATGTGTATATATGTATAATGAATTACTCTGCTGTACAGCAAAAATTAACATTGTAAATCAATTATACTTCAACAAAAAATTGTAAATAAAAAAGCATTATCATGGAAACATTATTGATAACAACTGAAAACTAGATACAGACAAATGTATCTATGTAAAAGTACCAAAAGCATCCAGAAAGATACACACCAAATAGGTGACAGTGCTTATCTGGGTGTAAAGTACAGGGACAGGTGATAGTTTTTAGTACTGAGGTTTTCAAATATTTGAATTCGTTTTTCTTCTTCTTTGGCTATACTTATGGCATATGGAAGTTCCTGTTCCAGGGACTGAATCCAAGCCAGAGCTGCGACCTAGGCAAGGCTGTATTCTTAGCCCACTGTGCCTGGCTGGGGATCCAACCAATGCCTCCACAGAGACAAGCCGGATCATTAACCCACAGCACCACAGTGGGAACTCCCAAATATCTGATTCTTTTAACAATAATTTATTTATAGGTTAGCTGAATGATTTGAAAAATAAAATGTGGTAAATGAATTAATAAGCAAAAATGTTTCTTCTTGAGTAGCACTGTCCAGTAGAAATTCCTGCTATGATAGACAAGTTCTGTATGTGCACTGTTCAGCCTGTTAACGCTTGTCTACTAAGCACATGAAATGTGGCTAGTCCAAATGAAGATGAATTTTAAATTTAATTAAATTAAAAAAAATTTCAGGTATAATTCACATATCAAAAAGCTTACCCTTTAAAAGTGTTTAGGACACTGTTTAGTTTATTCACAAGGCTGTACAGCCATCACAACTATCTATAAATCCCAGAACATTTTCATCACCCAGGGAAGAAACCCTACTGATGAGTATGGGGTTTTTTCCTGGGGTGATGAAAATACCCATTAGCAGTAACTTCAAACTCCACCCTACCCCCAACTCCCAGCTCATCTACTTTCTGACCTATGGATTTACCTATTCTGGACATTTTATATAAATGCAGTCATATTACACGTGGTATATGCATCATGTGAGATTTATCTATGTTGCCACATTTATCAGCATGTCATTTCTTTTTATGATTGAATAAAATTCCATTGTATGGATATGCCATATTTTATTTATCCATTCATCAGCTGATGGACATTTGGGTTGTTTCCACTTTTGTGGCTGTTACGAAAAACGTTGATATGCACATTTGTATACAAGTTTTTAAGTGGGTATATCTTCTCATTTCTTTTGGGTATATGGCTAGAAGTAGAATTTCAGGACATGAAGTAACTCCACATTTAATTTTCTGAGGAACTAAAAGACTTGTCTGAAGTGGTTGTACCATTTTGCAACCCTACCAGCAATTTAGACAGTTTCAGTTTCTCCATATCCTTGTCAATACTTACTACATTTTTTTTTTTAGGGCCGCACCCACAGTATATGTAAGTTCCCAGGCTAGGGGCTGAATCGGAGCTGGAGTTGCCAACCTACACCACAGCCACAGCCATGCGAGATGGGAGCCGCATCTCCAACTACACCACAGCTCACGTCAATGCTGATCCTTAACCCATTGAGCAAGGCCAGGGATCGAACTCAAGTCCTCATGGATACTAGTCAGGTTCATTACCACTGAGCCACCAGGAGAACTCCAAAAACATTCCCTTTAAAATGGATCCCGCACTGTCACTGCTGTGGCTCAGGTCACTGCTGTGGCACAGGTTTGATCTGTGGCCCAGAAACTTCCTCAAGCTGCAGCCAATTAAATAAATAAAATAAGCCACAAGACAAGGAAGGAAGCTCATCATCATCATTCCCAGTTAACATTATAATAAAAGTCGTAGCTGATGAAACATGTTAAGAAAAATAAAAAATTTATCTTCTATAAATATAGGTAAAGGAAAAACTGCAGCTAATTTCAGATGACAGTCTACTTAAAAAACTTAAATGAAATCACAGAAATAAAAATTTTGAAACATTGCCAGATACAAAAATCTATATACAAAAGTCAACTGCATGTTTCAGAATTCCCGTAGTGGCACAATGGTTAATGAATCCAGCTAGGAACCACGAGGTTGTGGGTTCGATCCCTGGCCTTGCTCAGTAGGTTAAGGATCCGGCGTTGCCGTGAGCTGTGGTGTAGGTTGCAGACGTGGCTTGGATCTGGTGTTGCTGTGGCTATGGTGTAGGCTGGCAGCTGTAGCTCTGATTTGACCCCTAGCCTGGGAACCTCCACATGCCATGGGTGCGGCCCTAAAATGAAAAAAAAAAAAAAAAGTCAACCACATGTCTATATATCAGTAACAATTAATTAGAAATAAAGTTGTTGGAGTTCCTGTCGTGGCTCAGCGGGTAACGAATCTGACTAGCATCCACGAGGACGCAGGTTCAATCCCTGGCCTTGCTCAGTGGATTAAGGATCTGGCATTGCCGTGGCTGTGGCATAGGCCAGCAGTTACAGCTCTGAATCGACCCCTAGCCTGGGAACCTCCATATGCCGTGGGTGAAGCCCTAGAAAAAAATAAATAAAGACATATAGTTGTTAAAATATATTTTTTGTGGCTACTGAAAATGGTAGTTAGGAATAATTCTGACAAAAAACGTGCAAACTTTCTGTGGAGAAAATTAATCAACCTTACTGAAAAACGTTAAGAGCTAAACAAATGATCTTTGTATAGAACAGTTAAATACTATCAAATCATCAACTACCCCTAAATTGATCTTCTGACAATATCAATAGTTTTGGGGTTTTTATTGGAGGGAGGGGGAGAAGTGCGGAACATGACAAGCTAATACTCAAATATAAGCACATCAGGAGAAAAAAGACCAACAAGAAAGTGAGATTACTAGAGTTAAGAGATATAAAAACTTATAAAGCCACAGTGATAGAAAGTATAGAATTGACAGACCAATGAAATGGAATACAAAATCCAGAAAAAACCCACACATACATGGCAATAATTTATGATGCAATAGGTAATGTAAATCATAAGAAGGGACTGACTCCAATCATGGTGCTGGAGGAGTTCCTGTTGTGGTGCAGTGGATATGGGTTTGATCCCTGGCCTGGGAACTCCATCTGCCTCAGGGTGGCCAAAAAAGAAAAAGGGAAAAAAATTAGATCTAAATAACCAATATTAGAAATGAAAGAGACATCACTACAGAACCTACAGAAATTAAAAAGGATCATAAGGGAATACTATGAACTTTTTGGCAATAATTTAGATACCTTTGATGAAATGAACAAATTCCTAGAAATACACTAATGAACAAAAGCAACTTGAGAAGGAATAGGAAATCTAAACAGACACATCAGGTAAAGAAAGTGGATTAGTAATTAAAAGCCTTCCCACAATAAATTCAATGTGATATCCTGGATTGGATTCTGGAACAGAAAAAGCCCAGAAATCATAGTCTGGAGTTTACATAAAACTAATACACCAATATTTATTTCTTATTTCTGACCAATATATACCTTGGGAACATATTAACATTTGAATAAACTGGAAAAAGATATGCAGAACTCTGTTATCTTTGCAGTTTTTCTATAAATCTAAAATGACTTCAAACTCAAAGCCTTATTTTGAAAGATTTTTCCACAAAGAAAAGTCCAAGCCGAGATGGTCTCATTGCTGAATTTATCAAACATTTAAGGAAGAAATAACATCATTTCACGCAACTCAGGAGGGAAAACTTCCCAACTTAATAAGGCCCACATTACCCTAATATCAAAGCCAAAGACATCATAATAAAACTACAAATCAAAAGCCCTCAAACATATGTACAAAAATTGTTAACAAAACTTTGGCAAATCTAATACAGCAACATATAAAAAGGATTACACACTAAGACAAAGAAAGAGTCGGTGGGGAGAGTTATTTCAGGAACAAAGGTTGGTTTAATATCCAAAAATAATTTTTGTGGGCGATCCCAATGTAGCTCAGCAGGTTAAGAACCCAACTAGTGTCCATGAGGATGTGGGTTCAATCCCTGGATTCACTCAGTGGGTTAAGTATTCTGAGTTGCCATGAGCTGTGGTATAGATCATAGACGTGGCTTGAATCTGGTATTGCTGTGGCTATGGCTGTGCTGTAGGCTGGCAGCTACAGCTCTGATTCAACCCCTAGCCTGGGAATTTCCATATGCTGCATGTGTGGTCCTAAAACACAAAAGAATAAAAATAAATAAATAAAAATTGTTGTTAATACAGAATAAAGAACAAAAGCCATATAATCGTCTGAAGATAATACTGAAAAAGTAGCTGACTAAATCTAAGATTGAATTCAGCTATGATAAAAACTCTCAGCAAACTAGGAATAAAAGCAACGTCCCTCAACTTGATAAAGGATACCTAGAGGTCACATCATAATTAATGCCTAAAGACCAAATGCTTCCCCCCTAAGACCAGGGATAAGGAGGTCTGCTTCAAAACTTTTTTCTTTTCCTTTTTTTCTTTTTTTTCTGTCTTTTTGCCTTATCTAGGGCCACACCCATGGCATATGGAGGTTCCCAGGCTAGGGGTCTAACAGGAGCTGTAGCTGCCGGCCTTCACCACAGCCATGGCAATGCGGGATCCGAGCCACGTCTGCGACCTACACCACAGCTCAAGGCAACGCCGGATCCTTAACCCACTGAGCAAGGCCAGGGATCGAACCTGCAACCTCATGGTTCCTAGTTGGATTCGTTAACCACTGAGCCACGACGGGAACTCTAGATTTTATTTTTCTAAAGACACCACTAAGAAAATGAAAAGACCACATCTGGGTGAAAATGTCTGTAAAACAGATTTGATAAATAACTGTACCTCAAGTATAATAAATGGGTAAAAACATGTAGTATATCTGTACAATGGATCCATTCAACAAAAAAAGGAACAAACTACTGATATATGCAACAACATGGATGAACCTCAAAAGAATTATGTTAAATGACAGAAGGCAGATATAAAGGACAACATATTATGATTCTATTAATATGAAATTTCCAGAAAAGGCAAAAACTTTAGAGAAAGAAAGCAGATCAGTGGTTGCTTGGGGTAACAATGGAGACTGATGACAGGCATGAGTAAACTTTGTGGGGTGATGCAAATGTTCTAAAACTGGATTGTAGTGAAGATTGCACTAATGTGTAAATAATTCACTAAACCTCAATCGTACACTTAAAGTGGGTGAATTTTTTTTGTCTTTTGGCTTTTTAGGGCCGCATCTGCCGCATATGGAGGTTCCCAGGCTAGGGGCTGAATCGGAGTTACAGTCGCCGGCCTACACCACAGCCACAGCAACATGGGATGTGGGCCGAGTGTGTGACCTACACCACCGTTCAAGGCAATGCGGGATCTTTAACCCTAAAGTGGGTGAATTTTATAGTATGTAAATTATACCTTAAACAAATGGAAAAAATTGTTAAAAATAGAAAAAAACCCACAAATAATCTAGTTTTGAGATATACTAGATTAGAACAGTGCTACTATACTAATAGTGCTAATGCCACCAAAGAGAAAAGCAAGGGAATTTAAAATAAAGGTCACAAAGAATGGGGAAAGGAGAATAATTCAATCAGGATGTAACAGGTAGGTACAATCTATGATACGAAAAACTATTTTTTTCTGAAACAAATGAGTCCAACAGTTTGGAATATTGAGTTAGTGAGAATGGTTTTTCCTTTCTTCTTTTATATGCTCATCTTCCCATGTTTCAATTTCAATCCTGAGACTGTCTTATCTATAGCCTCATCTCTTACCTGAATCAATACTGAGGACATCATCATCTTCATCAGGAATCTCAATTATTTCTGTAGGCCGGGAAGCTTCATCCTCAGAGCTACTGTCTCGGTACTGTAGTCCCAGTTTAGAGTAAAAGTCCTTCACCAAAGACTCACAATTAGTCACTGCCCTAATATTGGAACACATGTAGAAAGGGTCAGAGCCAGCAGAAACAGGTGTAAAAAGCCATTAGAATATATATATGTATATATATATTCTAATATAACTATTATTATTATTATTTTTGGGCTGTGCCCAAGGCATGTGGAAGTTCCTCGGCCAGGGATTGAGTTCGTGCCATAGCACTGACGCCAGCCACAGAAATGACAATGCTGGAACCTTATCCTACTGCACCACAAGGGAACAGCTATATATATTTAAATATACAGTGACCTCAATTTAAACTGGCCATATTCGAAAGTGTCTCAGTTTCTTTTCCATTTTTTTTTTTTTTTTTTAATTTTAGGGCCACATCCAAGGCATATGGAAGTTCCCAGGACAGGGGTTTAACTGGAGCTACAGCTGCTGGCCTATGTCACAGCCACGGCAATGCCAGATCTGAGCCGCATCTGTAACCTATACCACAGCTCACGGCAATGCCGGATCCTTAACCCACTGAACTGGGCCAGGGATCAAATCCACATCCTCATGGATACTAGTCGGATAGCTGAGCCACAACAGGAACTCTGTGTCTCACTTTCTGAATTTAAAATGCTTTTCCCATAGGAAAATGTTTAAATAGTGGTTTTCTGATTAGTTCTTCAAATATCCAAAGAAGCCCAAAGCATGGTCCTTTCAACCTTACCTCATCATTTACCTTCTTGTTATTTGAGTATGTGTTCTAAGTGACAACCAGAGCACCAGAAACAAATCTTCTGGGGATTTAGGAGTAGAAACGGGCCTCTAGGAACTTATTAATATTTCATAGTTAAATGAAACAGCAGGTCTTAACAAAGTGCACTCCTAGATGATCCTACTATGAAATCAAAACAATTGTTCTGTTGTAGAGCGAAGGATAAAGAAGGGAAATGGACTTAAGACTTGGACTCCTCTATTGCTGATTATATCTTAGCCTCTGACAGATAAATATTATATGGGTGCTGTGAGGTCGGATTTTGGCCCCTAACCTTTGAGGAAAGAGTAAGGTTTTACACATCAGTACCTTCTGAAGTATAAAATGCACAATGTCATCAACACTTATACTTTTTAGAGTATAAAAATGCCTGCTAATGGACAGATTTCATCCTGTTTCTCAAGAGGTCCTTACCTGGATGCATCATCAAAGAGCTGGTCAACATGGGCCACCTCGGATTCCTTCTGTATTACCCACGTTTCCAACTCTGCTAATTGCTTTTTGCGCTGCTGTACACAGTCCATCTTTTCCAGTTCTTCATCAATGAACTGTCGAAGTTCCTCCATAGAGATACCCAGTTCCTCAACGACTGCCTGTTGCAGCTCTGCAATTTCTTCAGACTCCATTGCAGCTGCTGCTGCATCCAAACCAATGCACCCAGGAAGGGAGGACATACTGTTGTCCTCTATATGGAGCAGGAAACTAAAATTACTATAACGACAATAGAGAATTTCAGTGCCCTAACAAAACTCATTGCTATTCTGCTACTTGTTACTCAAACACATGTAGGTAGGTTTGATTCCATGTTCTTTCTCCCCATTCTCCAGTATCTGAAGCTGAGATTTTGCAGTTCTCATCTCTTGCAGGCTAGACTACAGACCTGAATAAAACGAAAAAGTTTGAGAGGGCGTGGAAAACACATATTATGCAACAGGGAGCTAAAATGTTTTAGGAAACTGAAGAGAATCAATATATTGAGGACGATATTTCTGTGACCCGTGTTCTTTAACTGACTTATTAGATATATCCTTCTTGGCACACCATGCCTAATTTGAGTAAATATCCCCACCTGGAAGGGTTTGGTCTGTAACTCAATAATTTCTCTTTAATTACTTTTCTCCTTACATTACTTTGCTTTCACATGGAAATTTACATTTCTAAAAAGTCTGTAATACTTAAGCAGACAAAAGCTTGTAGCAAAGAGGTTTCCCCGATGTAAAAAGAAATAAAGCAATTTGGGAATAAAAAATTGTGACTCCCTCAAATGGACAATTCAAATGCCCCCCCACGCTGGTGTTTAACTGCTTTTCTGATCAAACGGCTCAAGCAAAAATGATGCCAGAATGCCGCGCGACCCCAGTGCCAATTTTCACCGTCTCCATTTTTCTTTTGCCCACACGCCGCCCCACCCCCGTGCTACTCATTTTAGGGGTGCGTCCCACCCACCCACGAGCCCAGCTCAACCCCGCCCTCGCCAGTCTCTCAGGGAAGACTTCCTACCCATCCTCGCCTGACCTCCCACCACAAACAAAACATTCCAGATAAGCCCTTGGCCTCCAAATACCTCAATTAACTGTGTTTCCTACACCTCCCTGCTTCCAGCTACGATGGCTCTTTCTCACCAACCAGACCCCAGACTCACGACTCAAGGGTCGGCCTCGGTAGGAAAGAACGAAACCAAAGGGAAAAGGGAGCAAGGGGAGGGGAAGAAACGTGAGGGTGGGAAGGGGAAGAAAAAAAAAAAGAAAAGAAAAAAAGGACGCCGGAAGCAAACCTGAGGCGCCGTTCCGGTCGCCACGACGGTAGCCTGACGGGGTCAAACTCAAAGAGGCAGGGCGCCCCTCAAAGGGTGAGAAAACGCAGCCTAGTACGCATGCGTCAAAACAGAGCCTCCCAGAGCACACGTGAAAAAAGAGTCCGGCTAAAGTAGGCGTGGCCTGGAGTGCATTACAGAACCTCCGTCTCTTGAACCACCCCTAACCGGTGGCAGCAACGCTAAGGGCCGAAAAACGAAGGTAAAAGTTGTCTTTTTGGCAGTTGCATAATATTTCATAATATGGCTAACCCGTATTTAGGAATTTAGTTTTCAATTTTTAGCCACTACAAATCACGCAGCAATAAACATTAAAATGGAGTTCCCTCTGAGGCGCACTGGGTTAAGAATCCTGGGTTAAGAATCCAACTGAGGCAGCTGAGGTCGCTGTGGAGCTACTTAGAAAGCCAGGCTGATGAGTTGTCCTTCTGAAAGGAGAGAACGCTAGAGGGTCTCGCGCTGGCAGTTAAAGTGACTCTGGGCACTTTAATTTACAACTCATTGGCTGGAAATGAGTCAAAAGGCCCTACCCAAACACAGAGGGGCCAGGAAGAACAGTCACTCGAGGGAGGGAGAACCAGATGTATTTGATGAATCAGCACTACTGACTACCACAGAATTTCGTCATTGCTTTAATCTGCCCAGCTATCTTTACACTAACCGCACCTAACTTTATTTAAAAAATATAAACCTGGAGTTCCTGTCGTGGCGCAGCGGAAACGAATCCGACTAGGAACCATGAGGTTACATGTTGCATCCCTGGCCTCGCTCAGTGGGTTAAGGATCCGGAGTTTCTTGTGAGCAGTGGTGTAGGTTGCAGACTTCAGCTCGGATCCGAGTTGCTGTGGCTGCGGAGTAGGCCGGCAGCTGTAGCTCAGATTAGATCCCTAGCCTGGGAACCTCCATATGCAGTGGGTGCGGCCCTAAAAATGCAATCAATCAATCAGTCAATAAAATAAAAAGTGTAAACCAGAACTTTGGAGTTCCCCGGTGGCTCAGTGTGTTAATGGTCCAGTGTTGTCACTGCCGTGGCATGGCCTGATTTCTGACCTGGGAACTTCTTTTCTTTTTTTTTTTTTGTCTTTTTGCCTTTATGTAGA